>PVLC010034887.1:0-16560 GCA_004027655.1 Graphiurus murinus | reverse complement strand
GGGGAACGTCATCCTTTAGCTCCGTCCAGTCGTCCAGCTTTGTGGGTTTCGTGTATACCTCACCAGCACACTTGTAGCTAAATGAAACTTCATCTCCCAGAAACACTGTCCCAGAGTACAGTGCATTTGAAACTTTTTGTGTGTGTTGTGTGTGGTACTGGGGATGGAACCCAGGGGCATGCTACCTCTGAGCTACACCCCTAGCCCTGTTTTATTCATTTATTTATTTATTCACTTATTTTTGAAACAGGGTCTCACTAAGTTGCCGAGGCTGGCCGTGAACCTGTGATCCTCCTGTACTGGTGGCTGTGCACCACCACGCCTGGCTTGGAAGTGGTTTTTCTTGCATCACCTGGCAGTAACAGATGCCTCTGTTTTGGGGTTCTAGGTGGCTTCCCAGTTGCGCCTCTTTGACCCTCAGCTGAAGGAGAAGCCAGAGGAGGAGTCCTTTGTGGAGCCGGCGTGGCTGGCTCAGCTGCAGCACGTGGAGAGGCAGGTCCAGGTATGGCACGGACGCTGAGCTGCGTGACCTCCTCCTAGTACTGGCCTCGGGATGGTTCGTGCCCCGTTGTGTTCACGTGGAAGGAATTTCATCTCAGCAGCATGATTGTAGAATCATGCATGTTGTTCATCTGGTGTCTCACTGGCCTCCTGAGCGAGTTAGGGGGCGGAGCCTTCACGCAGGGCCACACCCCTCAGCCTCGGCCTCTGACTCTGTTCTCCCTTAGGAGGGTGCGGTGCTGTGGAGCCAGGACGGAGCTGACCCCCAGCGCTGTTCCAGCACGCCGGGCTCTGAGGTGGAGCAGTCAGATGGCCCGGTACCCGGCCAGCCAGCGGGCCTGGGGGCTGACCTCCCCCTGCTGGTGCCGGCCGCCGAGCCCTTGAGCCAGGGCGTGCAGCTGCTGCCCTCAGGTGGGACGTCAGGCCGTGCGCCTGCTCTGCCCTCTGCCCTCAGTGGGGACGTCTTTGGTGTGCTGCCTTGGTGGTGTGGGGCTCCTTGGTCTCCTCCACGTTCCCTCTTTATACTTCCCTTGGTAAGCCTGTGAAGTCGTGGAGTTTAGATTCCCGTTTGCCGATGCTCCTGCTGCTGGGCCTGTCCCCCGTACTCCGGCTGCCTCGGGCCCACCGTGCCCCACCTGTGGCCTGCTGCTCGAGTCTGCCTGTCTCAGGAGAAGGGACCGGTGCTTCAGGAGCTGGGTCTAGGCCTTTGACTTGCCCCCCATCCCTCGTGTCGGTTAGGCATGTGCCATTTCTGCCCCGACTCCTGCCTGATCTGAGAAAAGGCGGGTCCCGTGGCAGCCATGGCCTCCCTCGGGCACTGCCCCCCTTCGTGGCCTGCTTCCCGCCCTTCCTGTCACAGCCGTCCTCATCCACTGGCGTCCTTAGTGGTCATTTCATCTCCTCGCTTGGCTCACTCCCCCATCAAGACTCTGTTTTATTTTTCGAGGCAGGAGAGAACCTGCTGCCCAGGCTGGCCGTGAGCCCTGGGTAGGCTCAAGTGACCTTCCTGCCTCAGCCTCCTGAGGAGCTGGGACTGCACCTGACTCACCATTACAGTCACGGTGGGGCAGGCGGTAGGGCCCCCCCCTGCGCTTACGTCCAGCCGGGTGGGTGTGCGGGGCCTGCAGAGGGGGCACAGCGACGTCTGCACTGGAGCAGAGCCTCTGAGGATGGCGGGCCCCGTGCTAGCTGGCCACTCGGACCCCACGCCCCGCGTCACCCCCAGTGACGGCACCAGTGTCTGTCCTGTCCCTGGTCCCCTTGTAGCTCCTCCTCCCGCCCAGGGTGAGCCTTGCGACTGACACCCGCTCTTCTCCACTGTCCCCACAGCTCCTGATGGCCCACGGACCCACCCTGCCAGGGTGCCTATGTTCCCGGTGCCGCCGCCGCCAGGATCCTTAGACCCCGGTTCTGGCTATGGACCCCCCGGGGCTGCACCTGGTTTCCCGGAGTCCTCCAGGCCTGATCCTGCAGCTCTGTTCCCCGGGCTGGGCCTGCCGCCTGGCACACCATCTCTGCAGGAAAGTGGCCCCCCGCTCCAGGAAGCCAGGAGCCTGGACCCAGGTGTGTCTGCCTGTGAGCAGAACTAAGTTGGCCTTGCTGGACGGGGTGGTTGGTGGTGGGGAGTGTGGCCTAGAAACTCGAGAAGTTATTAAGTGGGTTAGAGTTCACTACAGCGGGAACACCACTACTAGTTTCTTTTGGGCCTTGTCTGTTCGTTAAGACACGAGGCATAGATGGCCTCTTAGGGTGTGACAAAATGGGCTTGGCACATTGGCAGGGTCTGTCTTTAGGCAGGCTTCCAAGTTCTTGTGGAGTGCACAGGTGGAGATGGCCGACCTGTCTAGAAGTCAGATTTGGGGGACCTTGTCCTTGGTCCGTGCCAAATACCTGGATCTGTTTGAACAAAAGAAAACAGGCCTGGCTTTTAAAAGCAAAGTCGTTTCCACGCACTTGGGGAAACCTTCAGTCTCGACTGGAGAATAGACCTGGTGTGGCGTGCCCGTGAGGGGCTGCTGGCGTGCCACGGCGCGCTACCTCCTGTCCGTGCTCCAAGCACTCTCTCTGCGTTGGCAGGAATGGCAGCGCAGGAGTCACCCATCAGGAACGCGCTTCCGGAGCCCAGCGAAGAGGACTTCGGTGGAGGCTTTGCTAATCTGGTACTCCCCACATCTTTTTATCAGTGTTGGTTTTTCATAAAGTTCATTGCATAGGTATCTAGACCCCTTATTTAGTTGTAAGTAGCAAGATAATGAAGATTATAGATTACTTTTTAAAGTGGATTTTTAAAGTGCTCTTAAAATCACTTTGATCCTTAAAATATGAAAAATGTTGGTGAAAATGTAGGTGGGGAAAGACGGGGAAGACTCCGCCCGGGCAGCGGTTCCTTCAGTGGAGTAGAAGACGGGCACCACAGTGGGTCCCCTGAGGGGTCCTCGGTGGAGCACCTCCCCAGCCCGCCTGTTTGCAGAGCAGAACTTCGGGCGTTTTCACTGAAATCGCGACTCAAGCAGACGTGTTTGGTACAGACACCTCTGTTTGCTCCTAACCGGGAGGGACAGATATGTTGGTCCAAAGCATGTTCTGGAAGTTTCTTTACAGATACCCTGCCCTTGGGGGCATCCCAGCGCTAGGCGATTGCTGAAGTTTGAGCTTCCATTATGAGTTGTACCTTCCAAATATCCTGTCCCTGGAAAAATAAAGTGAGGGTACAACCGTATTGAAAGCAGTGTCTTAATCCAGACTATTTTTTAAAATTCCTTTACCTTTTATTTATTTATTTATTTATTTATTTTTTTGCGGTACTGGGGATTGAACTCAGGGGCATTCTACCTCCGAGCTATACCCCCAGCCCTATTTTTTATTCTTTATTTTGAAATCGGGTCTCACTAAGTTACGGAGTGCCTCACTAGGTAGCTGAGGCTGGCCGTGAACACGGATCCTCCGGTCTCAGCCTCCCCAATGCTGGGATTACAAGCGTGTGCCACCACGCCCGGCTTTCCTTTACCTTTTAAAATGTGCACTGCCCAGCTCTAGCCCATCCTCATGCACATTTACTCTAGCCTGGTGGCGTGCCCTGCTGGGCCTGCCCTTTAGTCGTGGCCTGCACTTCACTGCCAGCACAGGAGGGTTCCAGGGCTGGCCCACCCCTCTCAATGGTGGGAGCACCTCCCACCCCTCGGGTTCCTATAGGAGCCCCTGGAGAGCCAGCTCCCTCTTTGCCTTGGGACAGGGCTCCTTGAGGACGGCGCAGGACTCGGAGAGCCCCCCAGCATGGGACGGTGCCAACTCAGGCCTGACACAGCCAGCTCCATCCCTGACGCTAGCTCCTGAAACGAAGAGGCCTGCACCAGCAGTCAAAAAAGAGACCAAAGAGGCCAAGAAGGTACCGCAGAGCACACCTCACCACACCTTGCGGCTGGGCGGAGCGGGGCGGGCTGTGCTCAGGCAGCTTGTCTCGAAAGTTGGAGGCAAGGAAAAGACATGGGTCTGTGTTTCAGTTAAACGAAACATTCCATGTCCTTTTCTTGAACTGTAGCATATGTGCTACAGCTGAATGTAGAGTGCCCGCAGCTGAGTGTCTTGTTTTGCACACAAGGTGCACACCACCTACGTCAGTGAGGACAGCTAGGCCCCAGAGGCCATCCCGTAAGAAGAGCTGGGTCCCAGTCATCCACACCACTGTCCCTGGTAGCATGTGTCTTACACGCATGCAGCAATTGTAATTACCCCAGTGACAGACATTTGGATTGTGCTCAGTTGAAATTGTTAAAAATAAAGCCAATAGCCAAGTGTGGTGGCACACACCTATAATCCCAGTACTTGGGAGGCTGAGATGGGAGGATCACAGGTTGGAGACCAGCCTCGGCAACTTAGTGAGGCCCAGGAGCATTCTACCTCTGAGCCACACCCCCAGCCCCATTTTATTTATTTATTTATTTATTTTTTTCGGTACTGGGGATTGAACTCGGGCATTCTACCTCTGAGCTATACCCCCAGCCCTATTTTTTTATTCTTTATTTTGAAACAGGGTCTCACTAAGTTGTGGAGGCTGGTCACAAACCCAGATCCTCCGGTCTCAGCCTCCCAAATGCTGGGATTACAAGCATGCGCCACCATGCCCGGCTCCATTTTATTTATTTTTGCAGTAGTGGGGATTGATTCCAGGGACATTCTACCTCCAAGCTATACCCCCAGTTCTATTTTTATTCTTTTTTTTTTTTTTTTCAGGGGCGTTCTACCTCTGAGCAACACCCCCAGCCCTATTTTTTTATTCTTTATTTTGAAACAGGGTCTCACTAAGTTGTGGAGGGCCTCATTAAGTAGCTGAGGCTGGCCTTGAACCTGGATCCTCTGGTCTCAGCCTCCCAAATGCTGGGATTACAAGCATGCACCATCATGCCCGGCTATTTTTATTCTTTATTTTGAAACAGGGTTTCACTAAGTTGTGGAGCGCCTAAGTAGCTGAAGCTGGCCGTGAACCTGCGATTTTCCTGTCTCAGCCTCCCAAGTACTGGGATTACAAATGTGTGCCACCACACCCACTTTATTTTTTATTTTGAAAAAGGGTCTCACTAAGTTGTGGAGGGCCTCACTAAGTTGCTGAGTCTGACTGTAAACCTGTGATTCTCCTGTCTCAGCCTCCCAAGTATTAGGATTATAAGCGTGGGTCACCGCTCCCAGCTGTGAGGTCCTGTTTCAGATAAAAAATTTTAAAAGGAGCTGGGAGATAGAACATCCCTGGGTTCAATCCCCTATACACCCTTCCTCCCCACCCCCCCCAAAATAGACACAGGGCTGGGGGTGTGGCTCAGTGTTCGATCACTTGTATAGCATGTGAGAGGCCCTAAGTTCCATGCCTAACGCTAAAAAATAACAAGTAAATAAAGCAGTCATCTTGGCTTCCTGTTAAGTGCACATTTGGTGCATTGTGTTAACATTTTTTTTTTTGGCGGTACTAGGGATTGAACTCACGGGCATTCTACCTCCGAGCTACACCCCCAGCCCTATTTTGTATTCTTTATTTTGAAACCGAGTCTCACTAAGTTTCGGAGTGCCTCACTAGGTAGCTGAGGCTGGCCTTGAACCCGGATCCTCCGGTCTCAGCCTCCCGAATGCTGGGATTACAAGCGTGCGTCACTACGCCCGGCTTGTGTTAACATTTTCATATGACCGTGACTGTCATCCTTCTCCTCAACTCTTTCCCCTTCCCAATCTGAAATTCTGTCCCCATGAACAGAGTCCCCAGTCCCCGGCGGCCACCCTCTGACTCTGGCGCTCACAGCCCTGGGACCTGCGGGAGCACTCAGCGGTCACCTTTCTGTGCTGGGCTCCTTCCCGGCCCAGCATCCTCACGGTGGTGCGGGTGGTTTTGTGTTTAGAGTGAGTCCTGGTTCTCTCGTTGGCTGCCTGGGAAAAAAAGGACAGAAGCTTATCTGCCGGACGACAAGAACAAATCGGTGAGTGTCGCGGGCATGGCGCAGTGGGAGTCACCAGGAGTCTGGGTGGTCTTCCTGTGACAGAACAGACGTGAGTACAAGTGTCTGCATTACTCACCTTCTCGTTTTGTTTAGCTTCATGTGACTGATGTTTTTTTTTTCTTTTAAAAATCTCGGCAGATTGTTTGGGATGAAAAGAAAAACCAGTGGGTGAATTTGAATGAGCCGGAAGAGGAGGTAAATGGTGGTTTCAGTATTTGCTGACAATGGAAGGAGCGCATCTGGGCATGCCGGGAGCGGGGCTCACGCCTGTGATCCCAGTACTTGGGAGCCTGAGGTAGAACAGCCTCAGCAACAGAGAGACCTTGTGTAGCCTGGAGGTAGAATGCTCCTGAATTCAGTCCCTAGTATCACCAAAAAAACGAGGGGGAGCATTTGGGATGTCCTTTCGGACAGTCCTAACTGGGTTTCCGGGGCGCTGAGTGGATTTCTGACCTGTTTTTCCCTCTGCAGAAGAAGGCGCCACCCCCACCTCCGACATCGCTCCCCAGGACGGCTCAGGCAGCTCCCCCCGGGCCCCCAGGGCCCCCTGCAGCCTCTGTGAACATGTTTTCTAGGAAAGCAGGTAATGGCCGCAGCAGCAGCACTCTGGCACGGGGGCGTTGGGCGGTGCACTGTCCTGCGGGCAGGCGCGCTGTGCCGTCACAGGGGCACTGGGTGCGAGTGTGACATGGTGCTGGACGGGGGACAGGTGTTTTGGCGGCGAGTCCCCAAGGGCAGGTGTCCTGTTCTGCAGCACAGAAGTGTCCCCTAAGTCAGAAAGGCAGCCCATGGGACTCTAGAACGGAGTGACCACCTCGCCACGGGGCAGAAACCAAAGCGAGTCTGCTCTGAGGGGCGCCCACTCTTGAGACACAGCAGGTGCAGCGGCTTAGACACAGCTTGGGGTGCCTGCCTGAATTTGCCTCCCTTCCTCCTCGGTAGGTGGGTCCAGAGCTCGCTACGTGGACGTTTTAAACCCCGGTGGGACGCAGCGGAGTGAACCAGCTCTGGCTCCTGCAGACTTTTTCGCTCCTCTCGCCCCCCTCCCAATCCCGCCCAATGTGTTCGCGCCGAGCCCAGGTAGGCAGCAGGGGCGTTTGGGTCCTCTCGGGCGCCACGTCCCAGAGCTCCCTCAGAAAGGATGGCGGCCTCGTGCACGCTGGTCCTCTGGCCTCTCCTCCGTCGGGGAGCCTGCCGCCTGTTGTTGTAAAGGGTGCTTGGGGATCCGATGGGTGACGGCCTCCCCCTCTCTCATTCACAGAGTCAGAGGAAGCACATCTGGCAGACGGGGCTGGCGGGGTGGGGGTTCAGGCCAGTCCAGAGCCCACCCCGGAACCCAAGGTAGGCCGTACACCCGGGGAAGAAGGGGAGGCCGGCCTCCCCTTCCCCTCTGCACGTCAGCGTCTAGTGTGCACAGAGCACTGTGCTTTAAATATTCAAACTTAAAGGACAGAGGCGGGAAGTTGGAGGTGGGGGGTGCTAGGAGCCAGGAAGGGGCTGGGGAGCCGGGGGCTGTTCACGAAGGTGAAAACAATTCTGTACATGGATGACGGTGACAGCTGTACAATAGTGTGACTGCTCAGTGCACTGAATGCACACTTGGAAATGGTTAGGGTGCTAAATTTGGTGTTATGTGTGTATATGTATGTGTGTGTGTGTATGTGTTTTAGTACTGAGGATTGAACCCAGGGCCATTCTACCTCTGAGCTATACCCTCAGGCCTATGTTTTATTCTTTAGTTTGAAACAGGGTCTCACTAAGTTGTGGAGGGCCTTACTAAGTAGCTGAGGCTGGCTGCGATCCAGCAATCCTCCTGTCTCAGCCTCCCAAGTACTGGGATTACAAGCATGTGCCACCACACATGCCTGTATGTATTTTTTGGATACTGGGGATTGGACCCAGGCGCATCTACCTTTGAGCTACACCCCCAGCCCTTTTTTTTTGAAACAGGGTCTAAGTTGCTGAGGCTGGCTTTGAACCTGAAACCTTCCTATCTCAGCTTTCCAAGTACTAGGATTACAGGCATGCACCATCACATTCAGCTATGTTATGTATATAAAATTACTGGAAGTTAGAAAAAGAAATAATCACCAGCAGTAATAAAAGCTTAACAAAGCATGTCTCCCCCTAAAATAACCAAGTAAACTCCATGTGAAGTTGCGCTCCGGCCTGGTCTCCGGGGTTGTGGAGGTCGGGGGCTAAGGCGGGCTCCCCATCCTGGTGGTTACTCGGCACCTCGAAGCCTCGGTCTCCCATCTGTGAGATGAAAATGACCGTAGTGCCAAGTCAGCAGGCCGCTGTGGCTCAGCGCAGCGCTGTGGACCGTGAAGAGCACTGGGGCCCAGAACCCACAGGCAGGGCGGTGGGTCCCCTGGGAGTGCCCTCTCTGTGACCACTCGCCGCAGGGGTCTGGGCACAGCAGAGGCAGGTCGCGACCCGGACCACAGGAGTGGCGGGATTTCCAGCCTGGTGTGACAGAGCTGGCTTCCCCCGGGTGGGACGGGGTTTAGCGGGTGGCAGGTGTTTAGCTCGCCAGCGCCTCCCCCTGGTCCTGAGCTCCCACCCTCCAGACTGGACGGCTCCCAGGGAGGAGAGGTAGGGAGCACCCGGCAGGAGCGTCCTCCCGGAATCCGGGCTCAGCCAGCCTGTTTTTATCACCCAGTGACTTTTCCTTTAAAAATGTATGTGAGTGAGCAGGGCAGGGCGACACCGAAGTGTCCTACTCCTGTCCTTGCTTGTGCATGGTTGTTGAGCTGCTAGTAGGTGTGGGGGCTGGAACCCACCTTCCTCGGTCCAGGTCTCCCCCTCCGTGTGGCACCACGTTTTCGGAATTTCAGGGTGTCACGGGGTGAACCTGGTATAGGCTCAGGCCGCCTCCCAGAGTAGTGGTTGCTGGGTATCCAAACTTTACATTGAAGTAGGCATTTTCAGCTAACTGGCTTTTCCGCGTGTGAAGTGTCTTGGTTGTCATGGTGTCGTGAGGCTTTGAAAGAGCCCACAGCTTGGAGTGGCGCGTGCGTGTGCTGACCCCGTCTGCTCTCGTGTGTGTTCTTGCTGTTTGGCAGCTGTCGCGCTGTAGCTCAGTGAGCTCGCTGTCCCGGGAGGTCAGCCGGCACTTTCACCAGGTACCTGCGCCGGTGGCCCTGTCCTTGCAGGGAGCTGCTCGTGTGTCTGCGTGTGTGCATTTGACAGTGCCCGTGCTGCTCTGTCCTGTGCGCTGTGACTAACACACCCTGTCTCACTCGAGCCTCGCCGACCAACGATGCAGTGTTCCTTTTCCTAATCGGCCCCCAGAGGTTATTCTGGTTCCTGGGCCAGTGCCTTGGCAACGGAGCTGACCTCACGGTGCCAGGTACATGAGCATATTCGGTGCTTCTCCTGAGCTGGCTTTCCAAGTGACAGCCAGGGCCCGCGCACTGCGATCGTCTCCTGAGTCGGTTCGGGCCCTTGGGAGGAAGAGATGTTCCTGCTGCTCAGGCCTAAGGAAGTTGGTTTACAGTCACTGGGAGTACGGCCCTGACAGCCATGCAGTCGGGCTGGGGGAAAGAAGGAACACTCCGAAGTTGGGTATGGTGGCGCACGCTTGTAATCTCAGCACTTGGGAGGCTGAGATAGGAGGATCCTGGTTTGCGGCCAGCCTCAGCTCCTTAGTGAGGCCCTCCGCAACTTAGTGAGACTCTGTTTCAAAATAAAGAATTAAACATATGGCTGGGGGTGTAGCTCAGAGGTAGAATGCCCCTGGGTTCAATCCCCAGTGTCACAAAAAAAAAAAAGGAATACTCCGTCTTTGGTGTGTATGGCATGGAGCCAGGCTTTGTGGGCTGGGGCCGGGCCGGGGCGTGCTGGGTGCGCATGCGGGCGGTTTCGTAGCTCGTAGCTGGCACTCCAGGTCCACGGGGCCAGCTGCGCTCCCTGTCCTCCGTGTGCCTTCTGTGTCTGAAGTAGTGCATCGTAGTGTTGCTTTGGTTTTTGCATCTTCCTGTGAACCACCCACTAATGAAACGCAGCGTTGCGGAGCTGGCCCCCTCTGGCTCCTGTAGGCTGCTTGCGAGCCATAGCGGTCCTTTCTAAGCAGCACCAGTGTCTGCAGCTGGGGCAGCAGTGCTGTGTAGCCCCGCCTTTCTGAGGTGACCTCTCTGTGCTTTGCAGGCTCCCAGCGGAACTGTGCCCTTCTACAGCCCTGCCCAGTTGGCCCAGGTGAGTGGCCTGGCTTTTTCCAGACGGGACCCAACAGGGTGCGTGGGTGGTGAGGCGGCTGCGCCCTCCCTGCCCGTGGGCCTCCTTTTATCCTGGGCTCTGCTGAGACCTTTTCTTCCGACGACGACTTCCTGCCATGGAGGTCAGGGTGTCCCAGGCTCAGAGCCTGTGGTGGCAGCAGCAGCGGCAGCATCCTGGGGACCCTGACGCTTCCTTCAGGCCGCCTTTCCTGGCCTGGGCCGCCTTGCAGGGAAAGCGTCCTCGTCCTGGCATTTGGGCTGGGGCTGGACTAGGCGGATCGCTCTGGCAGGGGTCTTCTTCAGAAGCGGGAGTTTCTACCATTTTCTTGTACCCACTGTGGAGTTTCCAGGGCCCATTCTCTGCCTGCCGCCTGTGCCCCGTGTACTGCTCTCAGGTGCATCCACCCAGCAGCCTGGAATGTTCCCTTCAGTATCCGCCTTGCCTTCTCTCCTCTGTCCAGCCTCGCCGTAGAGTATGGTGTGGTCACAGTGTGGGGAGCTGAGTAGGGGAAGGGGTCTGGGTGCATTTCAGTATTGTGAACGTGAGGGCACCCAGCCTGTTGTCATGCAGACCCTGCTTGAGGCCCTACCCGCTCTTGACCACAGTCCTGGGGTCTGGCGCTGTCCAGTGGCCACCGCGTCCATCTGCATTTCTGCCAAGGGTCTGGGCTCCTCCTTTCCTCTTGCCCTCGTCGCTGCGCCCCGTGCCTTGGCCCTGGTCCCTGTGCGGTGTTGAGAGCGAGGGGAGTACAGTAGTGCCAGGCTGCTGCCATGGGTGCCCAGCGCCTCCACGCCTGTAGCAGCGAGCAGGCCACCGTGCACCCCGGACTCACCGACGCTCAGCGGGGCCTGCTCCGCATTGGCCTCCGTCCTCACGGCCCCGAGAGCCGCAGAGGTCACTCTAGGGAACACGCCAAGTGTGCCCATGTGTCAGCAGCCTGTGTGTGGCTTCTCCCTCGGTGACCTCCCGCTTTGCCGTCCCTGGGCGGTGCTTGCCCTCAGGGGGGCGCGGGTCAGTGCTGTTGATTTCGTTCCAGGCTTCCGCCAACTCGGGGAGCTCAAGGCCGGGAAGGATTGGCCAGAGGAAATACCCAGCACTGAACTAAGCATCTCTGCTTTGGATTCGCGTCGGAACCCTGAGATGACTGGTCTCCGCCAGAACCGGACCCACCGCCACGGGTTCTCGGTCCCTGTGTGGACGTGGCTGTCACTAGAGCCGGTCATACTGTGTGTCTCTCCTCACCGCCCATGTATGAATTATTGCAAAGTTAATTCCACGGTTCCTTTCAGATGCTGGATAGAGCAAATCTGACTCAAAAGTCAAAATATTTTACTTGAAATAACCACGTCCTTTGGCAGTCTCTGGGATGATCTGCGGACGCAGCGCTCTCCGCCACTTGAGCACCCATGAAGTGAGGCCTTACTGGAAGGCAGCTGAGAGATTCCCAGGATGTGAGGGAAGAGCGCCAGCGCCTGGCCTCCCACCAGCACCCGCAGCCGCCCCTGCCTCTCCTGGTAACAGGCACTTCCAGCCTCACTTCACTTCCCGCGGCTCAGGAGCACCCTGGGGATCCCGCCCTTGCGCCCAGGGTGCGGCCCGTCTAGTCAGCGGTTGCTGTGGGTCTGAGGCGTGTGTTCTCTGCAATCGCGGGGCGCCGCGCAGCACCCCCTGGGTTTCCGGGCGTGTGTGGGGCCTGCAGCAGGCGTGCCCAGCGTGGACGTCAGCCAGGGAGTTGGTCACACCTCGAGGGACAGGCGGGGCTCTGGCCCCCAAAGCCCACTGGAGACCTGCGCAGCCATATTGCCCCGAGGAGGCCGCCACCTCCCCACTCAGAGCTTTAAGGCTTCACCGACTGTTCCTAAACTGTTCCTATTCTTGTTGATCTAAAGAGACTGAAGGAGAGAGGAGATTTAAATATTTATAAAATCAGTAGGTAATCATTTGGGTAGGTTCTGCTGGGGGATCATAAACGGTTTGGCATTTTAAGTGTAGAAATTGTAGAACGTGCAGTTAGCACAGCCCTTCCCAGTTTTCTGGTCCACTTCATCATCTAGGAAAGACCCCCCAGAACAGTTTCCAGAATGTTCCACAGACCAGTATGCCTGGACCCTCCTGTTGTCACCACTGAGAGACTGGCCCCTGTGGCTGGCCGCTCACAGTGTCCCCGCTGGGACTGGAGACCCTCCCCCTTTGGGGACAGCCCTGCGGGAGCTGCTGGCTGCCCGCCATGGTCCATCCGAGACGCTCCCTCCCCAGTGGGAGCTGCTATTTTTCCTAATGCAAATCGTTGAATAAAATATTTTGGGCTCGCTCTCAAGCACCTTGTCTTGTGATTTTCTTTGTGGGGGGCACTGGGCCTGGGGACCTGGCGCATCCCAGCCTGCCTGTCCCCTGGGCTCTTCCCCCCAAGGGGTGCCCCGGTGTCCCTCCAGAGGGGCCCTTTCCTGTCTGTCCTGCCTGAGCCTCTTTCTTCCGGTGGGCCGGTGTCCCTCCGAGGGCGGCCTGCGGGGGCGGGGCTGTCCTTCCCAGATCCCTCCGCGGCCCTCCCCCAGGCGGCCCCTGTCGGCCCTCCGCCCACCTCCCACGTCCCTCTGCGCCCGCCCGCCTGCCTGCCTTGGGGCGGGCGCGGTCTTCCGGCCGCCAGGTGCCGCTGCAGCCGCGGCGCGGGGCGGGGCATGGGCCGCGCAGATCCCTGGGCAGGGCAGGGCAAGGCTGGGCGCGCTGACCCCGCGCGGCTGCGGTCGTTGCTCCGGGCCGACGTGGCCCGGCCGGCCCCGCGCCCTCCCGGCCCCGCGCGTCCCAGCGCCCGAGGCCGGCGGGGCCTCCGGGGTCGGGCCTCGGGCGCCCGGCGGAGTCTGCGGGGAGCGGTGGGCGCAGGTGAGCCGAGGGGCCCGTCCCTGCTTGGCCTCCGGTGGGGCGGGAGGGCTGGTGTCGCCCCGCACCCTGAGCTGGGCGCCTAGGGTGGGGACAGGCTTCCCAGCTCCGGGAGGAAGTAGAGACCAGCTCCTCGATCTGTCCTCGGTTGTCACCTGCACCGTGGACATCCTTTAGGATGGGCAGGCTGGCCTCAGGAAGGACACCAGGAACCCTAACGACGGGCTTGGGGGTTTCCTCCAGGCGTCCGTGGGGACTCCTGCCATGCAGTGACCGCCCCGCACCAGAAGGACCACCCTAGACCCCAGGGCGCCGCCCAGGTCTTCTCCGCGGTGACCTCTGCGGCGATCTCTGACGTGTGTTGCTGGCAGCCTAGGGAGGAGCGGTCCCCAGCGGTGGCCGCCGTGCGTGAGGGCGGCCAGGCCTGCACCATGCCATCCAAGTCAGCGTGCCTGCGTCCCAGCGAGGCTCCCGGGCAGCCCGAGGGCAGGATGCTCAAGGGACAGCTCCCAAACACAGACGGGCAACTCGTCCCCGGCCCGGGGTCCCTGCCCCCCGTCCACCGACAGGAGCCCGAGAAGAGCCCCGAGCCTGTCGGCCATGCGGCAGGAACCAGCAGTGACGCCCCACAAGCTGGGCTGCGACCGGCCACCCCTCAGCCCCCCGCGAAGCCCAGGCTGGAGCGTGCCCTGTCGCTTGACGACAAGGGCTGGAGGAGACGGCGTTTTCCACGGAGCAATGAGGACCTGGCAGCGCGGGAAGGGGCCAGTCCCTGCAGGGGCTCCGTGCAAGACATGGCCCCCCAGACCCCTCCCCACGGCCACCCCCCACCCTGCCTGAGTGCGTCCTTGCAGGAGATCCCCAAGCCCCGCAGGGCTGCCGGCAGCGAGGGGAGCAGCCCGTCCTCCTGGGGTAACTGTCTGTCTGGGATGATCAGCACCTCCCTGGACCTCCTGCACAGGGAGGCCACCCCGGTCGGGAGCGCCCCCAAGCTGGCCAGCCCCCCGCCCGCCACGGAGCCCAACGGGGCCTCCGACTCCCTAAGGACAGCCAGCAAGGGCGACTCGGAGCGCGCTGACCACAAGCACCACGTGCAGACCAGGCTGGTGCGGGCCCACAGCAGCCTGGGCCCCAGCCGGCCCCGGAGCCCCCTGGCCTGCGATGACCATTCCCTGCACTCGGCGAAATCCTCCTTCAGCCTCCTGGCACCCATCCGCACCAAGGACCTGCGCAGCAGGTAGGGCCTCCGGGAGGGGAGGAGCTTCGCAGGTGCTCGGAAGGAATGTCAGGCTCCTTCAGTCTCCCGGCTCCTCCTGGACATGATGCCTTTCCACTTCTCTATCCTTCTAGAATTTTCCTTGATGGCTCAGTACCATGCATAGCATGGTGCACTTTTCTATTTGTGTGTGCGGGTGTCAGGGTACGGGGTACGGGGATTGAACCCATGGGGCCCTCTACCTCTGAGTTGCACCCCTAGCCCTGTTTACTTTTTATCTTGAGACAAGGTCTCACTAAGTTGCCTAGGCTGGCCTTGAACTTGCAATCTTCCTGTCTCAGCCTCCCAAGTAGCTGGAATTACAGGCGTGCCCCACTACACCCCACTGACATGGCCTCTTCTTATAAGGACTTGGACCATGGAATCTAGTGCCCACCCTCAATCCAGGGGGATCTCATGTGGAGATCCCTGACTAATTACATCTGCAAAGACCCTGTTTCCAACTAAAGCTGCCTTCTGAGGTTCTGTAGGCCGGTGGATGGATTTGGGGGCTGGCATTCAACCTGCTCCTGCTGCAGACACTAGAGGTGAGCCTTATCCCGGCGCCTGTGGTCAGCCCTGCAGGTGGGCCTCCGTGCCCCCCTCGAGCAGGTGCTGCCAGGGCTGGAGTCTGGCTCCCCAGCTGCCCTCTGCCCTCTGAACACCTGGGATCCTCTGCTCCAGCACTTGCCACAGGGATTCCCTTTAAAGAGTGAGATTTCTACCTGCGTTCTTTTTTAATTTTTTTTTTTTTTTTTTTTTTTGCGGTACTGGGGATTGAACTCAGGGGCATTCTACCTCTGAGCTACACCCCCAGCCCTATTTTTTTTTTATTCTTTATTTTGAAACTGAGTCTCACTAAGTTGCGGAGTGCCTCACTAGGTAGCTGAGGCTGGCTGCGAACCTGGATCCTCCGGTCTCAGCCTCCCGAATGCTGGGATTACAAGCGTGCGCCACCACGCCCGGCTCTTTTTTAATATTTTTATTGGTGCATTGTAATCTAACATTACCTAAAGGATTTTTTCTTTTTATTTTGTCTTTTCAGTACTAGGATTGAACCCAGGGGCATTCTACCTCTGAGCTACCCCTCCAGCCCTATTTTTTATTCTTTATTTTGAAACAGGGTCTCACTAAGTTGCAGATGGCCTCACTAAGTAGCTGAGGCTGGTCGCCAACCTGCGATCCTTCTGTCTCAGCCTCCCAAGTACTGGGATTACAGGAGTGTGCCATCACACCCGGCCATACCTAAAGGACTTAAAGGATTATTACATTGTGTGTGTGTTACTAGGAATTGAACCCAGGGCCATTCTATCTCTGAGGTATACCCCAACCCTTTTTATTTTTCATCTTGAGACAGGATCTTACTAAGTTGCTGAGGCTGACCTTGAACCTGCAATCCTCCTGTCTCAGCCTCCCAAGTACTGGGATTACAGACATATACCACCATGCCTGTCTTACATCTTTTAAATTATATGCAGTTTACTTGGATCTACCGTTCATAGAAGTGAAAATCAAGCCAGGTGTGGTGGTGCACGCCTGTGATCTTAGTACTTGGGGGACTGAGACAGGAGGATCGCAGGTTCCAGAACAGCCTTAGCAAGTAGTGAGACTCTCATCAATCAACCTAGTGAGACCCTGTTTCAAAATAAGAAATAAAATTGGGATGGGGGTGTAGCTCAGAAGTAGAATGCCTCTGGGTTCAACCCCCAGGGCCACAAAAAAAAAAGAAAGTCAAGTCTCAGAAGCAGACATACGCTGTCCCTGTTTCAGACAGCCAGAAGTGGTGGCAAGGGGACCCCGCCACCCAACCTGCAGTTTGTTCTACATCGGGTCCACTGGCTCTTTTTTTTTTTTTTTTTCAGTACTGAGGATTGAACCCAGGGGCATTCTGCCTCCAAGCTACACCCCTAGTTCTACTTTTTATTCTTTTAAGTTGCAGAGGGGCTCACTAACTAGCTGAGGCTGGCCTCGAACCCGGATCCTCCTGTCTCAGCCTCCCAAGTACTGGGATAACAAGCGTGCGCCACCGCACCTGGCTTTGCTTTGCTGGCTGGCTGTGAAGGGCGGTGGACTTTGCAGCTCTGTGGGCCCGAGGCCCGCGCCACCACTCTGTGGGATGCAGCCGAGGCCAGCAGGAAACAAAGCCGGCTGTGTCAGTTGATAAAGCTTCGTTCAGGAACACAGATTGGATTTTGTGTTATTCTCCTGGATCATGGGACACTGTTCTTTTTT
>PVLC010034886.1:0-16615 GCA_004027655.1 Graphiurus murinus | reverse complement strand
AAGCACGGGTCAGTATTCAGACAGGAAACCAGAAACAACTTGAAGAATTTCAAGTAGAGATTTAGATGCTTAGAAAATTTTTGGAAAGGCTAGGCATCTGCAACTAGCTTTTAGGTTCACTGCCTAAAAAGGTTAGAGAGAAGTTACCACTACTCAGAGGGCAAGAATCTGCAGAAAATTCCTTCCAAGCTCACAGAGCTTTCTTAGCATTGAGTTGGTGGTCAGTCGAGATGTATGGAGGTTGCAAACGCTCTTCTCTGTGTAGCCTCTGTCCTTGTTGTCAAGGCCAAAGGGGAGAAGTATAGCTTCCACTTTCCAAATGTAATATAATTGATCTCATTGCATCCTGGATGCAAATTTTATCCAAAAAT
This sequence comes from Graphiurus murinus, assembly GCA_004027655.1. Lineage (NCBI taxonomy): Eukaryota > Metazoa > Chordata > Mammalia > Rodentia > Gliridae > Graphiurus > Graphiurus murinus. The sequence goes on along the minus strand of PVLC010034886.1, from coordinate 16,244 downwards.
CTGGAGCAAGGGAATATAAGGAAATTTACCCTAGGCTACTTTTATTTTTTTAATTAATTATTTTTTTTATAGTACTGGGGAATGAACTCAGGGGCATTCTACCTCCGAGCTACACCCCCAGCCCTATTTTTATTCTTTATTTTGAAACAGGGTCTCACTAAGTTGCTGAGGCTGGCCTTGAACCCGGATCCTCCGGTCTCCGCCTCCCAAATGCTGGGATTACAAGCGTGTGCCACCACGCCCGGCTCCTAGGCTTCTTTTAGTAGAAAATGTAAAAGGGGGGTGATTATGAATGCTGATTACAAAAAACAAATTTAATCAAATGAAACATAGCCCAATTACTTTTCAAAGAAATGGGCTGTCTTGAGGTGCAGAGTACAGTCCAGCAATAAGGTCAAGCCTGGAAATAGAATTGAGGGGGAGAAGGGCAGTGGAGTTTGGGGATCAACGATCCTGAGCTCAAATCCCCACAGACATTGCAGGGTTGTCGGGGGGTTGAAATCAGTAAGTGCCTGCTGTGGACCCTGAGATCTCAACACAGAGGCAGATGTGGTGGCTCCCAAGGTGGGACGTGAGACATGACTCAGTCCAGAGTGAGACAGTCCTGCCCACCTGGAGGTTCCATCCATGTCACCGGGTGAAGAGCCCGAGCAGCACCTGTGTTGGTGGAGTGGTAGAGCTGTGTTGGTGGAGCAGAAACTTCCTGAAAGTTTTTTTGTCAGACTTTATCCAATAGTCCTGGATTTAATGTTGCTCCTTGAGTCTTTAGGTAAAGGGGGCTTGCTATATCCTCTTAAAGTTAGTTTCTGTGCAACTTCGAAAGGAAAAGAATGTGGGCCACTTCCCAGAAAGTAAAAGCTACCTCCTGCGAGCTTGATTTACAGCAGCCAGTTCCAAACTGCACTTTTCAAATCTGACCCCACTCCTCCTCCAGCTCCTTCTGATCCTATGGGAGGCTCCCTTAGCTTCAAACACTTTGGGAGTGCCCTCCTGTCTCCACTTCCAACTGGGTAATTTCCATGGCAAAGTTACATTCCAAAAGATTGTGTGTGTGTGTGTGTGTGTGTGTGTGTGTGTGTGTGTTCGTGCATTTTGGAACTGAGGCTTTCTAACTCTGAGCTTTACTCCAAGCTGTTTTTTTTTTTTAAAAAGTGAAACAGGGTCTTGTTAAATTGCTGAGGGTCTTGCTAAGTTGCTGAGGTTAGCCTTGAGCTTGCGATCCTCCTGTCTCAGCCTCCCAAGTATTGAGATTAAATCTGTGTTGTATCTTTAAGAATGCTTAGCATGGTGGAGCAGAAAGATCATAGCTATATATCGTTAGACCCGGGTATGCTTCATTTGAGCTGCGTAAATTCCGGACCCCTCTGAGCCTTAGTTTCGTCCTTCATATGGTGGAATAAAATGTGCTAACCACCTTGCAGAGTTGTGAAGATTAGATAAAATTAGGAAATGATAAGAACTACCATTTATTGACATGTCTATTATATGATGTACAGAGTGCTTTACATATATTTACTGAATTTACTTCTCAGAATACTCCTATGATGATCTATTATATCTAGTCTACAGATAAGAAAATTAAAGTTTACAGAGGTTAAATAATTTCCCCCAAGTTATACAGATGCCAAATGTGCTGTTGAAGCAAGGTTTGAACCTCTGTTGATGGAAGGGCCTGGCATCAAGAAGTACTCAGTAGATACAAAATCTTATTATTATTATTTTTTAATAGTCCAGCCTTCCCCTCATATGAGAGGGATAACCTGATTTGCAGTAACTTGCCAAGGATCAGAGCTGAGGTTAAACCATAAATCTCTTGACCCCTAGTTTAGTACTTTCGACTATACCCTAAACTGTCCTTTCAGTATCAAATCCCTTTCTAGGAAGACTGAAACTTGAAGTTCAGACTGGCCGGCTGGCCGGGAACCATCCCATGTGCATGGCAACAGCGCCCTCTGCTGGCCTGTAGGAGAAGTGAAAGGGGCCGTAGGGCAGTTGACTCAGGCTGGATTTGTTTACTCTTAACCTTTCTACCTCAGCAGTCTTTGATCTCCGCTTCTCCCCTTTTAAAAAATGGACACCCTGTGTCCTTAATCTTTTAACTATATTTTACTAGAAAGTCATCCTTGGTCTTTGAAAACCCTGTGATTCTGCTTAGAGTGGGTGAACCCAGCCCTAGGGTGTTCCTCTCTGGTTCTTCAGGACCCTTCCTCTAAGATTCTAGCATCCTCCCGCCCCCCCTCCCCCCCCCCCCCCCCCCCCCCCCCCCCCCCCCCCGTCAATACTCACTTCCATGGTGAGCACTGTAATAGATGCAAGAACTTTGGGTGCGCTGGAAGAGCTTATCCTACAAAGAGGAATCTTCATTGTAGAAGCTCCTTGTGTCCTCAGGTTTCTGAGATCTTGTGGGAGAGCCATCTGCCTCCAACCCAGCTGTGTGCTGACAAAGCAAACATCCCCTCACATGGAGTCAGAATCAGTGTCCTAAGCTCTGTGAAAGCAAAAGCTCTAACTTAAATCCAAGTGTTTGAAGTACAACTTTAGAAAGGAATTTCTTAGTGTTCATTAAGTTCGAAATTGATTACAGTTTCAAAAAGAACTCACCATCTCCTTGTTTTCTCTGCTCCTCTCTCATGGTACAGAGACTGTGGGTAGAGAGTAGAAAAGTTTGAAGAGGTTTGTTTAAATTTATCTATGGGTCAAAAAAGAGCTTCTAGAAAAATGTCTAAGAATGCATTCCAAAGCCAGGAGTGGTGGTGCACACTTGTAATCCCAGTACTTGGGAGGCTGAGACCGGAGGATCGGGGAGATCGGGGTTCGCAGCCAGCCTCAGCTATTTAATGAGGCCCTCCGAAACTTAATGAGACCCTGTTTCAAAATAAAGAATAAAAAAATAGGACTGGGGGTGTAATTCGGAAGTAGAATGCTCCTGGGTTCAATCTCCAGTACCTTAAAAAAAATGCATTCCATAGGGAAGAATCCTTTGGCATCTAACTACGGAGGTCAAATAGACTGGTGTTCAGTGGTCACTATATATCCAGTTGCTAATATTTTGAGAAATCATTGGTGTTTCTAAGTGTGGAACATCTTGATAGTCAGATCCTGGCTCCCACTGAGGATTTAAGAGGAAAATTCATGTAGCTTGCTTTGTATGGTGCCAGGCACCCAGGAAATAAAGAATGACTACAATGCAACAAAGCTACTCCTTTCCCAGCACCAGAACAAACTCTCAAACCTTCTAACTTCCTTCCTCATAGAGGAATGGGCTCCAGCAGGCTTTGGGAAGGGGACTGTAGGCTGGGCGTTCTGTTCCCAGGACCCATACGTTGGCCTTCTCCTGGCACGGGAGGCAAACCTGTTATTTTAAACATCCTCCCCTTCATCCTCCTGCAGTTAGAACGCGAGTTTGCTTTTCTGCCCTTTATTTTCAAATTAGAGAAAATTCACCAAAACTTTTTCTTGATAGCTCACTTCCTGTGAAGGAGAGAAGATGAGGCTCCGGGGAGGCAAGGAACTCAATTACAGCACTGACAGGACCTGTCAATACGGGCCTGGAGGTGCTTTTCTGTCTTATTTAGGTGGCATTTTCACCAGTAGGGACTCGGCGAAGTCCTAGTGATATATGCAGTTCCACAGGAGTTTCTGTTTCTACCTCCAGGCTGACTGTATTTGTATAATCAATTCATTTAAAGAGGTGAGTTCCTTAAGAGCCCAGAATAAGGCTGTCCTGGGCTCACGATCCACATCGGTCACCTCCTTGCCAGCCAGTCTGAGATGATTTGTTACCTTCTTGGAGTTCTTCAACCCTGAAATAGGGATAATGATAACAGAATCTTTCCTGACAGCTCCTGCGAGAGTTATAGATAAAAATGTATGGAAACTGCTGGTCCCTGTGTCTGGCAAAGGAGAAGCATTTAACTCTTCATTTGTTCAACATAAGTTAATTGAGTGCCTACTATGTGCCAAACTGAGTACCTACTGTGTGCTGGGTGCTGACCCGCATTCTACGAATTCAGCAATAATGAAATAGTCAGACTCTCAGCTCTTGGACATACCACAGTCCATTTGGGGAGCCCAAGGATAAGCTTGTAAGATATGAGATGTCTGGAACTATGTGAATGGTGTGCAGTAAAGAGAAATAAGGCAAAATAGACAGTGGAGAGTACGTATAGTGGTGTGTATGTTTGTGTGTGTATGTTTTACTAGGGATTGAACCCAGGGGTGCTCTACCACTGAGCTATGCCTTTAGACTTTTTAAATATTTTTTATTTTGAAACAGGATTTTGCTAAGTTGTTAAGGCTGCCCTAGAACCTGTGATCCTCCTATCCTAGCCTCCCACGTACTGGGATTACAGGTGTATGCCACCTCATCTGGCTTCCCGTGCTATTTTTGCCAGAGGGAAAGTCTTCCTGTGTGTCTCTGTGTGTTCTCTGGACAGAGGTATTTGGGGGCATCCTGAGTGAAGTGAGGGGGCTGGTGAATGCAGGCTCCGAAGCGGGTGCACATGTGCACTTTGAGGCAGCAGCAGCAGGCCAGCATGGCTGGAGCACAAGGTAGAGAAGTCAGAGTGCTAGCTGGGCGCTGCCTGTGTGTGGCGGGCCTTGGGAGGCCACTGGCGGAGCAGCTCATGGTGGTGAAGGTATGGAGGCCAAAGAACTGTGTGGGGTGACACTGGCTCCTCCCTTGGCTCCCTCTTGTTCTCCCTTCTTGACACCTGGCATAAACCATAGGCATATACCTGTAATCAGTACCACCTTCTAAAGTCATTTGACTTAGGACCACCTTAGGCAGGTGAGAACAAGGACTTGGGATAGCCAGGCTAGAGGAGGCATTTCAAAAGTTCCACACCAGCAGCACTCATTCTTACCTTCTCTGTTAGGTGATGTTAATGTTATATTATTAATATTAAGTGCTTCCTAGCAATAGAATGACTTTCCTGCCCAGGAATGTTTTATGCTTGTACTTTTAACCCCCCACCCCATAGTCTTCCTGAAAATTAACCCTGACTGTTTGCTTATCCAACAAATATGAAGGTCACATTTACCTTTCCCAGGAATAAGAACTAAAGTCATTGGTTGCTTGTTTCCTTTAGGACACAGAAGTAAATGCTTTTATTCTCAAACTTGAGACATTTCCCAAAGCAGATCATCTTCCTGAAAACATGAAGTCTGTTTACTAAGAGTATGTCTGATGATTGAGGAAGCTCAGGAACCACCTTCTCCCCAAAGGCAGAATCAGTTTTGCTTTGGCAGATGGTAAGCTGAGGCTGGATTTCTTACTAACAGAATCTGCAATAATATTGTTGTTTTAAATCACTAATTCATAGGCCATAGATGAAATTTTTATCTTTTCTTCAATGCCCTGATTCTAGAAACAATATTGTAGGAACATAATGCTTTCTAAAAGCATTAGGTTTACATTCACTAGGTTTATAAGGCGACCCCAGAAATGCAATTGCAAACACTGATGATCTAGTTTCTCTTATCACAGAAGCAAGTAAATAGTGAAAACCTTCAAGCTGAGCATGTTGGCATATACCAGCAACCCCAGTCCTTGTTTGAAGCCGGCAACTTAAGTGAGACCCTCAACAACTTATCAGAGACTCTGTTTAAAAATATATAAAAAGGGCTAGAGGTCCACCTCAGAGGTAGAATGTCCGTGTGTTCAAACCCTAATACTTTAAAAAAAGTGAAAATATTTAGAAGTGACACAATTAAATGAATGCTTCAGAGCTCCTTCTATAATTCTCTGCTCTGAAATGTATTAAAAAGATAATGAATGGTGCATTCAATCTGCACATGGGCGCTTACACTACACATTTGCCAGGTGCAGAGGAGGCCTGTTGACAGCACGTGTCCTTCAGAGGCAGCAGTCAGCTCATGGTGGTCACTACCCTCCACTTTCACAGTGTTTTCACCACTATTTTAGACATCTGAGGAAAGTGTTTGATTCCCTATACAAAGGCTCCTTTGATTTAGATAAACACTTTACCTTTCTGGTCTTGGCATTTGCTCTTTTAACAATTCAGATAATCAGAATGATAATCCAGGGTCTAGAATATGGATCCGAAGCAAAATAGGAACTGAGAAATCATCCTTCCTATTTACTTGAAAAATTCTACCAGGTACAAAGGAATTATAGATGTTGTTTAAGACCGTCAAGCTAAGTAATTATGTAGGACCATAGAGAATGGTCTCCTCCAGTGCAGGGTAGGCATTGCCGACTGATAAACAGCAGGAGGTAAACCGAAAATATCCCCTGAAACATGGAAATTGCAGCAAAGCAAACAGCTCTGTTTATGGATGGAGAAAGCGTCAGATAAGCATATAAATAAACCAAATTAAGAAGCACTGACATAATCATGAGCACTTTTTACATAAAGAGAACTGGATTTCTGCAAATTACGCTCACTTAGTAGATGTGAATGCAATATTGCCAAGGCTTATCTGAATAGTCAGGAAGTAAATGAGGCTAAAATTAATCCAGACATGCTGGCTAGGATGTCTTTAAAACTTGCTTTCGGAGCCATAAAATTTGTTTGGAAAACCAATGCTCATAATAAATATTTGTTTATCTTTAGTTTCAGCTCTTAGTTTGTGATATATGTACACATACACTGTGTATTCACAGTATTAAGGATTCCATCCTTAAAACATGTCCATTACCCCTAAGAGCATTTACCATGCTATATATGTGTACTTCCTACTCTTTAAACTATGAATGTCCTGGAATCAGTCTAATTCATTTTTTATTTTTTTTCTTACATTCTTTTTTTAAAATTAATTAATTTATTTTTTCAGCATGGATTTTTTATACATTTCTTGAGTACAACAGGGTTACATAGACATTTATGATATATCAATCATTGTCAGATCACAAATAGCACCACTTCTTCATTTTACACATATAGCCCACATTCTTAACATAGCCTGGTAAAGCAAACTTTCTCGAGTCATAAAACCATACTCCTTTAGGGTCATATATTTACTTTCTAAGAAGTAGGAGGGTCTTTCATCTACGCATCCTAGGGGCAATCTCCAGACTTTGAGATGCCAATGTAGCCATAGCAGAAGAGTCAGTATAATTGCTCATATATGCAGATAGCAACTATTAATCTGGCAGAAACAGCTAAGACATTTGTAGATCAGCTTCAAGCCTGGCCCTCGTTTACCTCCTTGCTAGGAGGAGCTATTGTAGCAACAGCAATAGTCATTCTAGGTTTATGCATTCTACCACTTGTTGTACACCTTGTGATCAATGCCTATGTTAGTATATGAGCAGATTTACATGGAATAAAAATTCAAGCACTGTAATTCATTTTTTAAATCCCCAAACAGTCTAATTCCTGGTACACAGTAGATAATAAAAAACTTCAAAGTGACCAAATCAATGATAAAGAGGAGTGAAAAATATTTTATATGAAGCCTCAGCACTATAATCCTTCATCAGAGGATGGTCTCCTTCTGAACCACCCCCCCCACAGTGTAATCTGAAGGGGGTTCCTTCTTGAATGGGAACCCCATTCTATGAATCTTGTGGGTCCCATCCCATGAATACTATCCTATGAATCTGCATACATATTTTCATCATAAAGCCTTTTATAATAAACTCCAGGTTCTCAACTTATAGAATATATCTGAAAAATATAAAGCACTAAAATTATAAGGTGAATCAGCAAACAACTTTGGATATAGTTGAAAATACAGTCCAGGTCTTCATAGGAAAGATTTTACCAAAGAGATATTTCAAATACTGTTTCAGGGCAAAGGAAAAATGGAAAGCTTCACTTTATTTAATGGTGCTAAAAAATTTCTGGTACCAAACTGTGAAAAGCAAAAAAATGAATAAGCAGCAGCAGCAGCAGCAGCAGCAGCAACAACAACAACAAAACTCCAACCAACAAAAGAGCTTCTGCAACTTTCCTTAGCATGTGGTTTAGCACATCAAAGCTTTGGGCAGTCCTGGATCTGGTCAGTCGAATCCAATCGGCTTGTTTTAAACTATGCTGCTCTGTTTGGTGGAGCAATGGGGATTATAGGGAGGGGGGATCACAGCTTGGCTGGAATTTCTGACCATCATAGAAAATGAGTGATTATTTTAATAGGGAGAAATATAATTCAATTGCTGATAGAGCCTCATCTTCTCAACAGGAATTAGCTCAAGAGACCAGATAAGTGTTTTACATGTCCCATGAGTTGCATTTATATGTGTGCAGAATCTCCAGGCTAAGGAAGATCTTGTCATTTTAGCAGGCTGATAACCAGAATGTCATATTAGATTTGTGGATTAGAAGCAAGAATTGAACCAGGCAGAGTCAGAAGACCTAGTTGGGAGTCCTAACTACATCCCTTACTGGCAATCAGAGTCTTGATATCATTTAACCTCTGGAATTTCATCTTTTTTTCTGTGCACAGGAGATAAGGTCACTTATCACCATAAGGTATAGAGAATCAAATAGAACTACAGAAAAACTGAGACCGGAAGATCCGGGTTTGTGGCCAGCCTCAGCTACCTAGTGAGGCACTCCGCAACTTATTGAGACTCGGTTTCAAAATAAAGAATAAAAAATAGGGCTGGGGGTATAGCTCGAAGGTAGAACGCCCCTGAGTTCAATCCCCAGTACCACAAAAAAAAAAAAAAAAAAAAAGAACTACAGAAAAATACTTTGGATTTATAATATGATATTAAACAGGAATTTTTTGGTAGGGAAACTTTCAAAAGATATTGATAAAACCTATTTTAAGTACATTATTTTTTAAACCATTCACTAGTTCATAACCTTGGGCAGTTTCTTAATCTCTCTGGGCTTCAATTTCCTTATCTGCTAAGTGGGGATAATAATACTACCCATCTAATTAGGGATGTTATGATGATTAAGTTAGTATTTTAAAAGATGCTTAAAATATAAATGTTAACTAAATAAAATTAAAATTAGAGTAGTAAAGAATACAAAAGTTGTTTCTGGAGTTGGGCGTGGTGGCGCATGCTTGTAATCCCAGCATTCGGGAGGCTGAGACTGGAGGATCCTGGTTTGCGGCCAGCCTCAGCTACCTAGTGAGGCACTCTGCAACTTAGGGAGACCCTGTTTCAAAATAAAGAATAAAAAATAGGGCTGGGGGTATAGCTCGGAGGTAGAATGCCCCTGAGTTCAATCCCCAGTATTGAAAAAAAAAAGTTGTTTCTGATAATATCATGGACTATCATGTGATAAAAATGATGAAATGAGATTTCATGTAATTATAGTTCATCATGTTTTTGATGATTATGAGATGCTTTTGCAGGTATTTTAATCTGGTGGCAGCACCCTATCCTTGAATTAGTTAGTGCAGGACTTGCAAAAACCTGTCATGAAACATCATCCACATAGAAGTGTGGTCATAGCCAACAAGCTACTGGCATAAAGTCAGAGCTACAGAATGGACTGCAGAAATTTGGTTCTTACTCTGTTCTGGAACTTTTACCTTAGTTAAATGTTCAGTGATGTAGGTTATTGTCATTGGATTTGTATGCGTTTATGTTCATCCAGTTGGGTGACAATTCTTTAGGACTCTCACATATCATTCTTTGGAGTTCATTGTGACTTGCCTGTACAGTCATGCAGAAGAGGGAGGTTGCAAGCATAGAGACCCTTCATTGTTAACTGGATGTTTGTCATCAACTTGGACTCAAAGTCATCTTACTCAAAATTTTTTCTTCCCCAGAAAAAAATGCACACATTCCAAAGTTGCAATTTTGTGATCACATCTTCTAAATGCTGCAGAAATGAAATATGCACAGAAGATATGTAGTCGTAGATGACCTGAGACATGTCTCAAAAATGTTTTCAAATATATGCATATGCAATTGGATTTTTACCTTGAAAATCAGTATCAACCACAGTGCATGTTTATAGAAATTAATTTTTGAGGCACCCTTGCAACTTTAAATATAGGGGCTTCAATTGGTAACCCAATTATTAAATCCATTTCCTTGGTGTTTCAACCCTCTTCATTCAAGAGTGAACTGAGCAGAGTGAGTTGGGCTATGTTGCAGGACCATTAACTAGCATCATCTACCAAATGCCAGGCTCATTTACACAAGTGCTATCCCTAGGCAGGCACAGTGGCACATGCTTCTAATCCCAGTACTTGGAAGGCTGAGACTGGAGGATCACAGGTTCAGCAAGACTCTCAGCAACCTAGTGAGACCCTGTTTCAAAAACTAACTATGTAACTAAATAAGTAAATTAATTAATAGGGCTGAGGGTGTAGCTCAGAGGTAGAGTACCCCTGGGTTCAGTCCCCAGCACCACAAAACCAAGTGTCTGTCCCTAAGAGGGTGGAGTGGCACCTGCTATGCAGGAGAGAAAGTGCTCTGTATCTCCTCTGGCCACAGCTGTTTAGATCCAAAGTTAACACTCCGCCCAACCTCAGTCAGATTTCCAGTTTGGGGAAGATGGATTTGGAACACAGTGACAGGACATTGAGTTCAAAGGACATAGAGGGCTGTTAGAGCAGCCGTTTCTACCACAGACAGTGAAAAACTGGAGCTCATCTGCAGGAGAGAAGCAGATGTACAGGGGGAAGGAGACAAAGGTCCATTTAGCAAGAGAGTAAGAAGTGGAGGGGGGATTGAGGATGCTTTCCTTTTTTTTTTTTTTTTTGTGGTACTAGAGATTGAACCCAGGGGCATTCTACCTATGAGCTGCACCCCAGCCCAACTTTTTATTCTTTATTTTGAAACAAGGTCTCACTAAATTGCAGAGGGTCTTACAAATTGCTGAGGGTGGCCTCAAACTCGGATCCTCCTGTCTCAGCCTCCCAAGTATTGGGATTACAAGTGCGCACCACCATACCCATCTGAGGATGCTTTACTTTTTTATTGTTCTACTGTTCCTATTTCCAGGCCTTCCAGAAGGCTGATGAAGCCTCCTGTCCTTGATCCTGTGAAAGATCCTTGAGACCTTCTAGTATAATCTCTTCTTGCCCTAACCTTGGTTGAGTGAGTTTTTACTATTTTTAAACCAAATAATCCCTGAGCAGAGCAGGTGTGTAGGCAGAAAATAGCGATACAAAGAACTAGTGGACCATTTACAGCTACTGTTTATTTTGATGTCTGTTTGAGTGAGTGCTGGCTTCTGACCTGGGATACCTGCTGGTTTGGTAGGTACTGGACTTTCTTTTTAGGTATGGGTTCCGTGCTGAGGAAACCAGGTAATGACTGGCAAACCTGCCAGTCATTAATCAGCTCAATAAATATTTAGTGAGCACTCTACTAGTGCTAATGCACTCTGAGAAGCATCAGAGATGTCTACGTTAATAAAGTAATCCTCTCCTCTCTATAAACTCAGTGTCAACAGCCTATGTATAGTATTTAATTAGCTACCTGACTTTGTGACTTGAACAAATTTTATTTTAATTTATTAACTTTAAAAATATTGTTCCTTCCCACTGTGTGGCATATATAATGAGAAGCCTTAAGGAAGTTTAAAATCCAGATACAAGATAATCAGTTCATTTAAATAAAAGACTTCTGGTTGTATGAATATAGTTTTACATGTCTATTATAGAAAATATTTTGCTATCTAAAAATCCAACTTAAGATTTGGTGGCAAAACAATATAAATACATTTCACATGAAAATCTCCCTTGCTTTGGCAGTGTTCAATTTCTTTCCTTAAAAAAATAAAATCTATTTGTCTAACATTGCTTTTGTGTTTCTGTCAAGAACTGCAGGATCTGATACAGGAGTTGTGGATGCACGGTGTATTAGTCGTGTGTGTGTGTGTGTGTGTGTGTGTGTGTGTGTGTGTGTATGTGTGTGTGTGTGTGCAGAGGCATTATTTCTCTGAGCTACACCCCTAGCCCTTTTTAGTTTTTAAATTTTGAAATGGGGTCTTGCTAAGTTGCTGAGGGCCTTGCTAAGTTGCTGAGGCTGGCCTTGAACCTGTAATCCTCCTGTTTTAGCCTCCCAAGTACTGGGATTACAGGCATGGAGCACCACATCTGGCTTATTAGTGCCTTTTACTCAGAACACTGTGTTTCCCCCAGACTTCAACTGTTGAGGCTCTGGGCAAAGGGAGGAGATTTACCTCATAACTTTCACTCTGGATTGCACATTTCCGAAAAGTAGTTCCTTAGGAGGTAGAAACAAGCAAACAAAAAAGGAGGAGAGGAGGGGGAGAAGGAGGAAGATGCAGGACGAGAGAAGGAGAAGCAGCAATAAAAAATTAAACCAAAGCCAAGGATCGCATTTGGTCTCTGTAGCGCTCTGCCTTCCCGCTCCCAGCTCCCTGCTTCGCTGTGAGAGGCCGAGAGGAAGCCTGGAGCTCTGTCTCCCTCTGCTGACCGCTCTTACCATCTCTCTCTTCTGCGCAGCCTGCAGCCATCCCTATTGCTGAGAAGCTGAAGCCTCTGTTGATAAAAATGCCCCCTCTTTCCCTTTGAGGACTCGAGTGTGAGCCGCAGTATAATGCCCGTCAGTGGCACCGCTCGGGAGAGAGACTGGGTGGGCTTGAGGGCCGGCTCCTCCTCGGCTTACTGCGAGGTGCCCAGAGCTCTCTGGGGCAGCTTCTCCGCGGAGCGTGGGGAGGAGGGATACGCACCCAGGGCAGGTGTGAGGAATGAAGAAGGGTCACGGTGTCGGGCACAGAGAGGTACATTGCTGTTTTGGTCTGTGCTTTGTGGGGATGTGCCTTCGTCACAGGGCTCTGCAACTGGGGTCCATGAAGACACCCTCGGTCGGTAGGGAGCACAGCTTTCCCAGGAGAGAAGCATCTGGAAGTGAGACACTGGCCAGGAAAGGATGGGATGTGTATGTTAGGAGTCAGCCTCCACATGGGAACACATGGCCCATGTTTTCAAATCAGAGCCCAGAAAATACAAAACATAAGAAAAACATTTAAAAAGTTCAGATCCTGGTCCCCTCAAGAATTTAGATGTTTCTTTCACAGGGAGACGCTAGAGTCTGACTCTTTGGGCCAAATCCTGATTCCACCAACTTTTTTTTTTAAATTTAATTTTTTTAATTGGTACATTGTAATCATACATCTTTGTTAGGTACAAGCTGATAAAGGCATACATGCACACATTTCTCATTTAACCCTTCCCCAATTCCAGCTCCACTCTCTCACCCTCCCTCCTTCTCAAGTTCAGTTTAGTGATTGACTTTGATATGTCTGTGAAAATATATCATGTGCATTAGGGTGCCCCCCCTCCTCCCATCACCTTCCATTAAGTCAACTTCTTTGCTCACCTAAGCTTTCTCCTTCTTCATCTGGAGTCCCTCATATGCCCCATCTTCTCCCTAGCATCTGCATATTAGGAAGAACATATGATTTATTACTTTTTGTGACTGACTAATCTCACTTAACATAATGTTTTCCAGTTCCATCCATTTCCCTGCAAATAACATGATTTTGTTCTTCTTTATAGCCGAGTAAAATTCCATTGTGTACATATCCCATAGTTTTGTAATCCATTCATCTATCGATGAACATCTTGGCTGGTTCCATAGTGTGGCAATTGTGAATTTTGCAGCTATAAACATAGATACACATGCATCGGTCTCTGATAGTTTGGTTTCCAATCTTTTGGATAGATACCCAGAAATGGTTTTGCTGGATCATATGGTAGGTTCATTCCCATTCTTCTAAGGATCTTCCATACTGTTTTCCAAAGTGGTTGCACTAATTTGCAATCCCACCAACAATGTATTAGGGTTCCCACTTCTCCACACCCTCACCACCATTTGTTGCTGTTTGTGTTTTTTATGATTGCCATTCTCTTTTTTTTTTTTTTTTTTGCGGTACTGGGGATTGAACCCAGGGGCATTCTACCTCCGAGCTATACCCCCAGCCCTATTTTTTATTCTTTATTTTGAAACCGAGTCTCACCAAGTTGCAGAGTGCCTCACTAGGTAGCTGAGGCTGGCCGCGAACCCGATCCTCCGGTCTCAGCCTCCCGAATGCTGGGATTACAAGCGTGCGCCACCACGCCCGGCTTATGATTGCCATTCTGATTGGAGTAATTTTGATTTGCATCTCTGATTGCTAATGATGTTGAACATTTCCTCATACATTTATTGGCCATTTGTATTTTTTTTGTGTGTGCAGTGTCTATTTAGATCCTTTGCCCATTTTATTTATTGGTGCATTGTAATCATACATCTTTGTTAGGTACAAGCTGATAAAGACATATATGCACACATTTCTCATTTAACCCCTTCCCCAATTCCCTCCCCACTCCCTCATTCTCAAGTTCATTGATATATTTGTGAAAGTACATCATGTGCATTAGGGTGTCTGCTCCCACCCCCATCCATCCCCTTCAGTTAAGTCAACTTCTTTGCTTATCTAGGGTTTCTCCTTTTTCATCTGGAGTCCCTCTTATGCCCCATCTTCTCCCTAGCAACCACACATTTAGGGAGAATATATGCTTTTTTACAATTTGTGACTGACTAATCTCACTTAACATAATGTTTTCCAGTTCCATCCATTTCCCTGCAAATAACATGATTTTGTTCTTCTTTATGGCTGAGTAAAATTCCATTGTGTACGTATCCCATAGTTTTGTAATCCATTCATCTATCGATGGACATCTTGGCTATTTCCATAGTTTGGCAGTTGTGAATTGTGCAGCTATAAACATAGATACACATGGGTCGGTCTGATAGTTTGGTTTCCATTCTTTTGGGTAGATACCCAGAAGTGCTATTGCTAGATCATATGGTAAGTTCATTCCCATTCGTCTGAGGATCCTCCATACTGTTTTCCAAAGTGGTTGCACTAATTTGCAATCCCACCAACAATGTATTAGGGTTCCCACTTCTCCACATCCTCACCACCATTTGTTGTTGTTCGTGTTTTTTATGATTGCCATTCTGATTGGAGTTAGGTGAAATCTCAAGGTAGTTTTGATTTGTGTCTCTCTGATTGTTAATGATGTAGAACATTTCCTCATAAATTTATTGGCCATTTGTATTTCTTCTTTTGTGAAGTGTCTATTTAGATCCGTTGCTTGGGTTAATTGTTTTCTTAGCTATGAGTTTCTTGAGTTCTCTGTATATTCTAGATATTAGTCCTCTATCAGAAGAGTAGCTGGCAAAAATTTTCTCCCACTCTGTGGGCTCTCTGTTGAGGCTCTTGATAGTTTCCTTTGTTGCACAGAAGCTCTTTAGTAACGCAATTCCATGTATTGATCTTCCTTTGAGTTGCTTGTACCTTTGGGGTCTTGTTGAGAAAGTTTTTACCTGTGCCTATGTGTTAAAGTGTTGGACCTGTGCTCTCTTCAAGTAGCTCAGGGTCTCTGGCTTGACTTCCAGGTCTTTGATCCACCTTGAGTTGACTCTTATGCAGGGTGAGAAAGTGGGGTTTATTTCCATTTTCCTGCATATGGTTATCCAGTTTTGCCATCATCATTTGTTGAAGAGGCTATCTTTTTTTCCAGTGTATGTTTTTGGCTTCTTTGTCAAAAATCAATTGCCTATAATCATGTGGGTTTGTTTTTGAATCTTCTATTCTGCTCCATTGGTCTATGTGTCTGTTTTTGTGCCAGTACCATGCTCTTTTTATTACTATGGCTTTGTAGTATAGTTTGAAGTCAGGTATTGTGATGCCTCTTGCATGGTTCTTGTTGCTAAGAACTACTTTGACTATTCTAGGCTTTTTGTTGTTCCAAATGAATTTAAGAAGTGATGTCTGTGAGAAGTGACCTTAGTAATTTCATGGGTATTGCATTGCTGATTCCACCAACTTTTAGCTGTTTGATTTTGAGCAAATTATTTGGTGATTCTGGGTCTCAGTCTCCTCACCTGTAAAACAAGAGTGAATTGCTTTCCATCCCCACAGTGCTCTTGTGCTGATTTAACCTGATAAGTCTCACGTTTTCAATTCTGCAAATATTTCAACCAAATTGACATGGGTGCATTGAAGTAAGTTGGAAATAAGAAACTATAGCTTATATGTTAATATATCAAATAATATCAGTATATTACGTATTTTGTACTATAGTCAAGTTTTTATAGGGACATCTGGGACAATGAGACAAAATGGGGTGTGGAGACCATACCCACCAAGCACCTAGCAAATGCTTGCTCAGAGGAAACCCTCAATACATATGTTACATATTGTCGATTGCAATTCACTCTGAGCTTTTCACTACTAAGTAAAACAGCCTATTGTCAAAGGAGAAAGTTTGCTAATGGTAGAGAAATTTCTGAAGCAATGGGGTTAGTAGGAAAGACGGCTTCTTCCTTTAAAAAAAAAAAA
>PVLC010034885.1:0-10019 GCA_004027655.1 Graphiurus murinus | reverse complement strand
ATGTATCTCATAGAAAAAAATCCTAATTTCTGTAAAATTCCTACTATGCTCTGATTTTCACATATAATATATTTAGTAAATGCTTATTGACTAACTGGCTGAAGTGGCACTGAAGAGTTCAATTACTTTAAAAACTGAAAACATGACATAAATGGTTTATGATATAATAAGGAATAAAGGACCTTGTCATCTAGCAACTCTGATCCCACATCGCCTTAGGTTGTTTACTTCTTTCATCTATCCTTTTCTTCCCACTATGAGTCCCTAGTTTAAAATAAAAAAACAGTATATCAAGAGAGTGGACATTAATTACATAAAGAGAATACTGCTAACAAAGTTTCTAGGAGTCAATAAATCTCATTAAATTAAAATTCACAGCTTGAAGGCTAAGACAAGATATCATAGGTTCAAGACCAGTCTTGAAGGATCCAGGTTTGCAGCCAGCCTTAGCTACTTAGTGAGGCCTTGTGCAATTTAGTGAGACCCTGTTTCAAAATAAAGAATAAAAAATAGGACTGGAGCCGGGCGTGGTGGCGCACACTTACAATCCTAGCATTTGGGAGGCTGAGACCAGAGGATCTGGGTTCGCGGCCAACCTCAGCTTCTGCAACTTAGTGAGACCCTGTTTCAAACTAAAGAATAAAAAATAGGACTGGGGATATAGCTCAGAGGTAGAATGCCCCTGAGTTCAATCCCCAGTACCGCAAAAAAAAAAAAAAGAAAGAAAGACCAATTTCAGCAACTTAGTAAGACTCTGCTTTAAAATAAAAAAATAAGATGAGGCTGGGGTTATAGCTCAGAGGTAGAATGTCCCTGGATTCAATCCCCAGTACCACTATGGAAAAAAAAAAATAGGCATATATTTTTGGCTAAGGCTTACTACTAACCCATTGGTAGGTACCACCTCAAGTTGGAGGAAACTACTATGGAATCTAGCATTAATTCCTGTGAAATCTGATAGCTTTTAGCTTTTTTTTTTTGGGAGAGGGGAGGTGCTGGAGGTTAAATCTAGGGCTTCATGCATGCTAAACATACACTCTACCACTACCACTAAGGCATAACCCCAGCCCATATATGGTAGCTATTTAGCTTAAACTGTCTTTATTTGGCTAGTCTGTCAGAGATAATGTTATTAAAATTCAAAAATGTGGGTGGCAATTTGCTTTGTAACTTAGCAATATGTAATTAGCTTTCTGTTCATAATAAGTATAGTTTTAAAATTATTGTGTCCTTTAACTTTGGAGATAATTTCAAGAGAGATGTTTTCTTGATATTTCCATCAATAAGCACTTTATAGTTTGATAGTCCTTTGTAATGGGTTACTTAGACAATGCCTTATTGTCTTAAAAGGTCAGGAAATCATTACAGTAATAGTTAATTAGACAATAATAGTTAATTTGCAATACTGAAGTTTTTTCTAATTTACATCATATGATTTTTTCCAAATAAGGTTAAATATTTCTTCAACTATGTTCCCTTCCATAATATGCTTTTTGAAAGGTGCATTTAATATACCTCATCAGTATTTCACTAACATAAACATGATTGATATAAGAATTTTCATTATTTGGTTTCAACTGTTCATTAACTATTACTGCTTCATAGACACTTATGATAATGCACATCTTAAAATTTCAACCCTTTGTTCTGGCAAATTTCCCATCAAAGTCATAATCTAACAGGGACCACTGAACAATACATTCATTTTGCTCTTCTATTCACTGAAGGAAAAAAGGTACAACGCACCCTTCTATAATGTCTATTAAGTCGCATTATGTGCTCTTCACTGAGCGAGAGAGTAATCGAAAAAAATAACAGGAGAGAGAAATTAAATGTGTATTTACCTGAATTAGATGTATCTGAAGGGCTGTTGTCTGAAGTAATTGGAGTATATTCTGTTTTCTTGTATCCAGTTTTTATCTGTGAAAGAAAATGAGGAACATGCCATGCCATTTTCTAAAGTAGGTCAAAGACCAGACTGGGTGCTTATGTTAACATAAAAAGAATGGTTCAAGAGATTAAAGCAATATTCCCAAAACTATGAAACTTCTAAAATTTTGGTATATTCATCTTCTAACAAAGCATTTCAGAATTAAAGATCACAATTGCTTCCAGCTCTACTATGTCCAAGAATAACAACATAGAAGGCCATGTTCCCTGTCTTCTAAAAGACATTATGACTCCAAATGACAAGTATAAGGGGCTGGTAGAAACCTCACACTCAGCTTCTGATCAGCACATACCTGAACCTGAACTGACCCTTAAGAAATATATTCCCCTGACTGAAAGTCTACCCAAGTTTCCTATTTTATTTTAGAGCTAGCACAGATTTAAAGAATATACACTCTATTTTATGAATCTGATTTATTAGGATAATATAACAGTTAGTAACTGTCTGAAACTAGATATGACATTCCTAACATGGTTTTGAGTGATATCTCATGTATCTTTAATGGTTCCATTTGGTTATGCTGATATTTTCTAACTCAATATGCTTCCAGACATAGGACACATTAACTTGAAAAATTATGTTTATTGACACCATAGTACAAAATCTAAAATGGGGAAAAGGAAAAATCTTCCAGGAAAATACTAATTTGTTAACAAACAGTATTTCTGAATTGCAATTCTATATTTATTTAAGATAAGAACACACAAGGGATTCAATATATAAACAGAAATTCAAGATTACCTGACTCATCCTAAAAGAAGGTAAAATGGCATCTTGAGTTTTGGGAGTAGATGAGGTCTTTGGAATTAGTATTTCAGGAGGAGAAGAAAGAAGAGTAAATGTTGAGGCCTGAGGTTCATATTCTCCTGAAACTTGTAAAAGGGAAGTACATGATAGATTTTCTGGATGAGTGCCATCAGATTTTTGTCTTATGAATGCTATCTCCCAAGCAGATTCTGACCTAGCATTAAGAAGAAATCATTTTAAAGATATGCAAAAGATACAGTGCAACTGAATTCTAAGATAATATTTCAAATATTATTAAAAATATTTCTTTAAGGGTATAAAGTACTTAAGACATCTGTGCTATTTTTAAAGAGACATGCTAAATGAGTCATTCTATCTTATGGATAGAATCGTTACCTCAACTTGGCTCTGGTAATTATGCTTTTTGCTTCTTCAAATGACACACCAATCAGAGATTCCTTATTTATCGAGACAAGTTGATCTCCTGGCTTCAAACGTCCATCCTAACAAGAACAATAACATTTATAAAGAAACTAGTTAAGTGATTTTAAAAAAGAATTAGTTGATGCAGTTAAAGCAATCAATTTTTTTGAGAAGAATGTCTTAAAGAAAGAATAAAAAGAAAAATCTTATAGTAAATATATTTTGATCAGAGCCTGGTTGGGTAATATACATGAACAAATTTGCAAGGATCATGTATTCCATGAATAAATTAGCATGCTAAGGAATCCTGCCAATCTTAAGTGATAGGCCTGTACACCAGGAAAGGAGACCTGTTTTAAAAGCTCAGCGGCAAGGCCTATTTGGCTGTGCATATAGCATTAGCCATATCCTGCTAATAATTTCCAATGTTAACTGGCTATTTGTTAAGTCCTGGCTCTGCTCATAATTTGCATAAGTGATGAACAGCCTATCAACTGCAAGATTCATTGTGGTTGTTAGGCAAGTATCTCAGTCACTTGTTTTTTTTTTTTCTCCCTCACTTAATTCAAATTGAAAAGAACAAGCTCTCTTCTTTTTCATTAGTACAAAGGAAGAAAAATATTATTTCTACAGCTATGGAAAAAGCTTATATGGGTAATATGGTTTGGGTCTTGAGTGTCCTCCAAGGGCCTATGTGATAAAGGCTTGGCCCACAGCTTGTCACTATTGGGAGGTGGTAGAAACTTTAAGAGGCGGGGTCTAGTAGGAAGCCATGGGATCACTGAGACTATAGGAGCCTGGTCTCTTCCTCTCTCTCTTTTGCTTCCTGACCATGAAGTGAGCAGTTTTGCTGTACCATGTGTCCTGCCTTAAATCCAAAACAGACAACTGCAATCATGGACTGAAACCTCTCAAGTTATGAACCCAAATAATCCATTTCTCTTTATATCTTGATTATCTCAGGTATTTGTGATATCAACAGAAAACTGACTGACATATACATAGTTAGAAATGCAGATTTTTTTTTCACCTTGATGGTACTGAAATAACTTCCACAAATTCAAGGAATCACCTTACTTTATAGTCTTATCCACCAAAAAATATACCTTGGGTAATTTATCTTTGGTTTGAACTGTATTACCTATAAAAATATTATTTAGGAAGAAAATATCTTAAAAAAACAACTTATTCTTGTTTTATTTAAAAGATATATGGTATTGTCTCTTCCACTGACAAATGAATACATAGGAAAACTAAAATAAAAAAATATTCATCAAAAGATTTGTTAGGAATATATTACAAATATTGTGACACCATAGTCTAAATATATAATGACTCTATGATTCTTCTGAAATATAAACTTTAAAAAATTTTAATCAAAGAAATAATTTGATTTTGAAATATATGTAAAATTTGCAAATGATTTTTTATTTTCTTTAAGTATGTGATTAAATATAATTTACAAGTTCAGACAAAATAATACACAACAGCTATAGTCACACATCATTTTTCCCCTTACATTTGATAAATGGAGAGAAATATACTATAACGATGCTAGAAAAGATGGTAATATGGGAAAAAAATTTACCATATGGATCCTTCCTACATGTTCAATGAAACAGAAGGGCTGATTTTCTACAACTGTATAAACCCAGTTCTATATTGCCTGGGCCCAAATCTTATTAAAAGTTTCATTACGTATGCATTTAAATAAACTATGCCAAGACTATACTTAGACATTAATGTATATTAGTATATAACTTAACATACTAAATTTTAGTTTAAGGATATTCATTCACTGAAAACATACCACTGACTGGCAACAAAGAAAACAACCTCTTTTATAAAAGTTAAGGCTAATAAAAGCTAGAGAAGACTTAAATAAAATTCTGAAGAGAGTATTTTTTAGGGGTGATGAGAAGATATGTGATCAGGGGAAAGTACACAGAAAGCCTGAATAGCATTTAAATTTTCTACTTATGTCACTCCAAGAGGATTCATAGATCTTCATTTTTTATGTTTTTCCTGTGGTACTGGGATTGAAACGAGGGGCATTCTACCTCCAAGCTACAATTCCAGCCCTAATTTATTCTTTTTAATTTTGAGACAGGGTCTCACTAAGTTCCTGAGAGTCTTGCAACATTGCTGAGTCTGGTCTTGAACCTGCTATCCTCCCTTCTCAGCCTCCCATGTACTAGGAATATAGGAGTGTGGTCACCACACTGAAAACCAGTGTTCACTGTATTACATTTCATAAGTCTAATGTTCCATATCCCTATAAAATATATAACATTATAAAATTTATAACATTATAACATATAACTTTATAACATTATAAAATAGTTTCTCCATTTCCCAACTTAAAATGGAAGTTGATACAGCTGAATTATATTCTGGTTCTGTATTCCAGAAATGGTATTAGAAGTAAGAGTCAAAGAGAGAATCTTTTAATCTTCTTTTTAATAAATAAATGTCTATCATTATTAAATCCAGCTCTAAACCATTTGTAATCTATATATAGTTCCTTATTAGAATAATTTTAAAATAAAGTCAATTTTAATTAAAATTTAATGACTATACTCTACTGTGGACTTATACCTGAAAGCCTGGCAAGAATTTAGGGGAAAAATGGGAAAAATAAAACCCTGTGTGACTTGATGAAAGCATTTAAAAAATACTGGCAGGGAAAGGAAGTTTCTACAACTATGGTGGCAGAGAGTAAAAATTAGGTTATTTTGTTTTAATATAAATGTTCTCAGTATTAACTGTTCCTTCCTTTTATTAAATTTCCTTGAAAAGAGGAAATTCTATAATGATGACTATTAATCAGATGGCAACTATCTTTCATTTGGGTAAAAGCCTTTTGAGGCAGTGGATTGAAATAGGAAGAACATGATAAGACAATCAAAACCAAATTTGAATTTGAGCTTGGCAAATTACTAGCTAGATCTTCATAAACAATGAGAATGAGAAGGGGACAGAGGAGCTTACAATCTTGTTCACTATGAACTCAGAACTAAAGTCTAAACTAGAGATCACGCCTGAATGCATTCATCTTACAGGAATCACAGTTGTTCTTAGGGTTGTAGAGAAAAAGGCTAAGCAAACACAGGTGGGCAATAGCTTGAGGTGGACTTGCAACCTCCCATATTCTCTTCTCAGGCTGTACAGTGTTAGCAGTACAGGCCATTTAACCTATTGTCTATTAGAGTACCTTAGTGAAGTAGCATTTTCCAGCAGAGAAGAAAAATACCTTCTGACTGTGATTTCTGGTGTTTATATATATTTTTTACTTTCTACAAAGTATTTGCAGCAGTTATTTTTTTCCTCTTTGCCTCCTAGAATAATATCTTAGCTGGTCATGTGAATTTCTGAACCTGTTTAAAAGTCAGAACCTGCAAATGAAAACGAAGCTATTTCTGGAACAGTCTGGCATTCTGAACCAGAGAATTCTGTCCCAGCTGTATTAATGTACAAGTGAAAATACTAACTTCAAGGATAGGCTGAGGCCTCTTCCACAGACTAGATTCTGACTCAGCAGTTACTGGGCAAGTACATGACATGACAGGCAAAGTGCTAAGCACTTTCACATGACACATTTCAGAGTCCAAACTCTTTCTCATCGACATTCATGTAGATGTTTAAATAGTGTATTTCTAACCATTTAAGCACTTCTGTTAAAACCTACAGGCATTGTTCATTTTCATTTATCACTTTATTATATAGTTTTCTCAATAACATTACCATATTATCAGAAAGTATGTATACAGGCTAATTCTGATTTAACTAACTTATTACCAAAAGAAATGCTCCTCTCTATGTCTTTGGATTCTTTCCCCATACTTTCACAAGCTGTAGACTGGAGGTATCCTTCTTTTAACTCTAGTCCTTAATGTAAATGTAGCAAAATTATTTAACCTCTATGAGATTCCATCCATTTTCTTAGCTATAATGTGGTTTAGAATAAAGATCTATAACACAAGGTTACTGTAAGACTGAAATACCATGTAAATTATAGTACATTATAGGTTTAAATAAGTTGAGGTGAATCAGAATTTCATTATCTGTTGTACATCATTTTCACATGATAGTGAGTCTAATTATGTTACTTCTCAAATTTAGAACCTTTGATGGATGCCTATTGGTAGGAAAATTTGAATCTGCTTAACTTTCCAAAGCTAGCACAGCAAACTAGCTGCAACCTATTTTTTCTACCTTCCACCACAGCATAAGAATATTTTCATTCTATTATCAGGAATGCCACCAATCTACCTTCCCAGTCCTCTATCCAAGGACCTCTCACTTAAATTTCACAGCCAAATTAAAACATTTTCGGATACAAGTTTTCTCCCTTTCCCCAGATTTACTTGATTATTTCTTTCTCTTTGCTCAAAAGACATTTTATTTAACTGCATTATTGTACTTGTTTTGCACTATCCTTGTTTGCATTTTCTTTCCTTCACCCCTGCATTAGAGCATGTTAATTCAGCAATTCCCAAACCAGTAGCACTGATTCTTTCAGTTGGCGAGAACCAAGTCCATGCCAATGTATATCACACATCAATAATAAATTAATGAGGCCCAAGAAATAGCCTGAGGCAATGAAGGTGGTTATGACAGAAATAATGACGACAAAGAAGAGAGCAATGTTGCAAAGTAAGAGTGAACCATCTTTGCTGCTAGCCCACCAACTGGAGTGGTTTCTTCATACTCTGCCATCTGGAAGCCTGGCCCTGCTACTTATCCAATAGCTTTGGTTTCAGTTCCAGTGATATGATCAGCATATTCTGAATGTAGATTTTAGCTGAAAGTAAATATGCTCTACTTCAACCCTTTGTGAATAATGTCTAACCATTAGCTTCTGTATGTAGGTGACCTTTGTCTTTAGCTATAGGGTTTGACAACAAAGGCCTCAATTTATCAAATCTAAGATGCCACTATTTATTAGAGACACTACTACTTCATGTACCACTGAGGAAAAAAAGATGCTGGTAATTACACTAAGACATTGATTGTGATGCCTATTCCAATTATAGAAATGTGAGAGGAAAAGAACACACACACACACACAAACACAGGTATATCACATACCTATATATTCACGCTTTATATATATGTGTATATATAGTTTATATAAGTATGTTTTAACATGTGTATTACAACCAAGTAAAATATGAAATGTAGTCTCAGGTTTGAAGAGAGCTTTCAATTTCTATCTGTTTTCTCTATATTATTAGCAACAGAAGAAAGAAATAAACAAAAGCACTTGAAAATGTCCAAGGGAGGGGAAAGGTATGCTGGTGTGGAGTCCAGATGGAGCTGTGTAGTAATGGTAAATAGGCTATTCAGTAATCCTCAGAAATATGGCAGAATGACTGAGGGATCATTCATTTGTTAATATTAACTGAGAAACTGATAGGTGTCATGCATCGCACTAAGGATAATTTTGTGAATAACATCAGATAGAATCCTTGCCCTTAAGAAACATGATGTCCTGTGGTTCAATCAGAGTTGATAAAACAATCACAGATATCTATTCATCATTACAACTGAGATAGGTGATAGGAAGGAAAGGAACAAGATCTAGGAGCACATATAATAAAAATAAAACAGCCACACCGGAAGAGAACAGGGAATAGGAGGTGACCTTTGAGTCGGTATTTGGAAATAACAAAATGGGATAAGGGTGCTGTTGCCAGTCTAATGGGACAGTATATGAGATAAGGAAGAAATTGGCTCTTTTCAGGAACTGAGAGATCATGACTGTTTGGAAGGATATAGATGAGAGCTAGAGGAGTAGGGTGCAGAAGAAACACTATATTGAGCTTTGCCACAACCAAGTATTAGTATGATAGGTTGGGAGGGAGATAGGCCTGGTGCATAAAAGCAGAGATAGCTTTAATGAGGGCTGTAAAAACTCATGCTTTAAGCTGTGGTGATAAGGATGGAGATCAAAAAGACTGATGGGCTCAAGAAATACTTAGAGAGTAAAAAAGGTCAACAGTACATATGATTATGGGAGAGAAAATAGTTAGGAAGCAGGAAGGTTTTCTGACTCTGTGCAACTGGAAAGTGTCATTCCCTACCGGAACAGCCCTGTTTGGGAAGATGAGATGAAAAGATGAGGGTGTGAGGTGAGTATCATGGATTCTGCCTCAGAGATGTTGAGTTCGAGAATCCTGCCAGAGATCCAAGTGGACTTTTTTTTTTTTTTTGGTACTGTGATTGAACCCAAGGGCATTCTACCTCTGAGCTATACTTTCAACCTTTTTTTTTTTTTTTTAAATTTTCAAATAGGGTCTAGCTAAGTTGCTGAGAGTCTCGATATATTGTTGAGGCTGTCCTCAAACTCTTGATTCCTCCTGTTTCAGCCTCCCAAGTACTGGGATTATAGGAATACACCGCTAGGTCTAGGCTAAGTGGAAATTTTTATCAGGAAATTGGGTAAGTACATACAAGGCCAACAAAAGGTCTAAGGCTAAATGCTGATGACTCCAAAATGATAGGGGCCTAGCTGATGAGGTGAAAAAGACCCTGGAGTTCTAATTTTTTGTCAATTCAGTACCTGGTATATTTGTTCTCAAGCTTTAGGCTGCCTCCAGTTCTTAGAGCTGGGAGAAGCTTCTTTCCTACTGGAATTGGAAAACTGTAGTCATGGATCCTAAGTTTGAACTCTGAATATGAGTTTCAAAGAAACAGGCTTTTGGGGTCCTGTTGAGAAAGTTTTTACCTGTGCCTATGTGTTCAAGTGTTGGTCCTATGCCCTCTTCAAGTATCTGCAAGGTCTCTGGTCTGACATCCAGGTCCTTGATCCACCTTGAGTTGACTCTTGTGCAGGGTGAGAAAGTGGGGTTTATTTCCAGTTTCCTGCATATGGTTAACCAGTTTTGCCAACACC
>PVLC010034884.1:6267-16749 GCA_004027655.1 Graphiurus murinus | reverse complement strand
CGCACGCTTGTAATCCCAGCATTCGGGAGGCTGAGACCGGAGGATCCGGGTTCGCGGCCAGCCTCAGC
The DNA here is from genome assembly GCA_004027655.1 of Graphiurus murinus. Lineage (NCBI taxonomy): Eukaryota > Metazoa > Chordata > Mammalia > Rodentia > Gliridae > Graphiurus > Graphiurus murinus. The sequence goes on along the minus strand of PVLC010034884.1, from coordinate 16,681 downwards.
TATCTAGTGAGGCACTCCGCAACTTAGTGAGACTCGGTTTCAAAATAAAGAATAAAAAATAGGGCTGGGGGTGTAGCTCGGAGGTAGAATGCCCCTGAGTTCAATCCCCAGTACCACAAAAAAAAAAAAAAAATAACTAGAAGAGAAGAGTTTGAAGCTTCCCCAGCACAAAGAAATGATAAATGTTTAAGGAATTGGAAATGCTAATGATCCTACTTTGATTATTATACATAGTATATACATGTATTGAACTACCATGCCACACTCCAAAAGTAAATATAATAATTATATGTCAATTTAAAAAACGAAAGAGTCACCTATAATCCCAGTACTTGGAAGGCTATGACTTAAAATGAATCAAGGTTAGCTGGGCATAGTGGTGCATGCTTGTAATCCCAGTTACTTGGGAAGCTGAGAGAGGAGGATTGCAGGTTTGAGGACAGCCTCAACAGCGAGACTCTCATCAACCTAGCGAGACCCTGTTTCAAAGTAAAAATAAAATAGGGCTGGGGGTGAGCTTGCAGGTAGAATGTCCCGGGGTTCAATACCCAGTGCCACCAAAATAATAATAATAATAATAATAATAATAATAATAATAATAAATAAATAAAACGAATCAAGGTTTAGTAAATAAAAAATAGGAAAGGAATTTGTAAGGTTGAGACTAGAGATGAAAAACTGGGTAAAGCATAAACAGGACAGTTGAAAAGATGAATTGTCAAAGGACAGTGAAAAGTATAATATTAACACCAGAACACAGCATATACTTTAAAAATACTACTGAATGAATGAATGAAGTAGGTAAATGAATCATTAGAATTTGTTGAGGCTTAAGAGAAAATTTTTACTACATGGCATATTAAATGATCTCAGAAATATTAAGCTTCCCTCCCATTTCTTCCTCAGACATTATGTTGAAAGCATCCTTCCTTCTACTTAAGTCATTTTAACTTCAAGTGTGAAGAAGAGAGGTGACACTCAGGGAAGATTACTAAGACATGGTAAGAACTGGAGTAGAATAGTAGCAGAAGAAATGTTTAAAAAAAAAAAAAAAAGCCTAATGATTCTTCTAAAGAAGGAACAGTGGGAGTTGTTGACTCCATATTGGAGACGAAGAGAAATGAATGAAAGACGAGGTCTATGTTTCCAGCCTAAGAGAAAAAATGATGCAATTCAAATAGGGAAAAATGAAAAACAGGGTTAGTTTTGGGAAAGAAAATTATAATTTCAAATTTAGACACTCTAAATTAGAACAAGAGAAAAATAGTTCCTAGCCGGGCGTGGTGGCGCACGCTTGTAATCCCAGCATTCGAGAGGCTGAGACCGGAGGATCCGGGTTCGCGGCCAGTCTCAGCTACCTAGTGAGGCACTCCACAACTTAGTGAGACCCGGTTTCAAAATAAAGAATAAAAAAAATAGGGCTGGGGGTATAGCTCGGAGGTAGGATGCCCCTGAGTTCAATCCCCAGTACCGCCAAAAAAAAAAAAAAAAAAAAAAAAGAAAAATAGTTCCTTAGAAATGGTTAGAAAGCTGGGCATGGTGGTGCACGCCTGTAATCCCTGTACTTGGGAGGCTGTGACAGGAGGATCACAGGTTGGAGGATACTCAGCAAGTAGTGAGACCCGCAACAAACTAGTGAGACCCTGTTTCCAAATAAGAAATAAAAATTGGGCTGGGGGTATAGCGCGAAGGTAGAATGCCCCTAGGTTCAACCCCCAGTACCACCAAATTAAAAAAAAAAAAAAGAAAAAAACCAAAACCAAAAACAAAAACCCTAAATCGAGCCAGATACAGTGGCACATACCTATAATCCCAGTACTTGGGAGGCTGAGACAGGAGGATCTCAAGTCCCAGAGCAGCCTCACTTACTTAGCAAGACTCTTTCACAAAATAAAAAGGGCTGGATTTAGCATTTTTAAAAAAAGGTATGTTTTACATTTCCCTTCCCCCACTGTCACTAACAGAAGAAAAAAAAAGAGTTAATTTTTGTTAGTCTCCATAGTCTCCAACCTCCTATACTTTTAGGGCTCTCCTACTAATTCTTTCCTTCTGACCATCACATTCAACCTGGACAAGCATTCTTAATAAAACATAGTTAAGTAAGCTGACCTTTTATAACTTCAGAACAAACAGAGATGTGCCAGGGTTTTTTTTAAATTCAAGATTCAGAACAAACAGAAAGAGTGGGTACAGACCAAAGCACAAATCTGTTAACAAAGTTGGCATTTAAATGATCAACCAGAAGGCCTAAGAGAGTAATTCAACATTAAATTTCAGAGTTAAAAATCTGCTTGGTTCTCATATCCAACTGCTCGATAGCAAATAATATTAATGTATATTAACTTTAAAATCAGAAAAAAAATATAAAGAATCTGCTTTGCATTATTTCTAAGAGATAAATTTTTGCATTTATCTTTTAAAAAATATCTGCATATCATTTATAAAAACCAACTAAAAAATCATGGCAAAATCAGGCTACAGAGTGTGTTTTCTATTCAAAGCTGTGGATGAAATGTGAGAAAGGGGGTTGGTTGTGTTGCATAAAGCTGGATCACCTTCCTTATCCACTTGTATCTCGGGGCCCGTCCTGCTGATCTGAAGACACAAACTTAACACTGAGATGTGTGTGCTGCTATATGATTCATAAAATCTTCAAGTCCTTGGGGAAAACACTCTGGAAACAAGTAGCTGAATGATAAGCAACTTTTCTTTAAATGTGAAAAATATTTTTAATTGGCTTTAACCCAAATTCCTATTTGTTACGCATGCTTGACATCTTTGAATTTAACCCAAGCTTTTCCTAAACTGCCAAAGGCAAACCGAACTCTTTTGTTCATTGAAAGAAACACTTATTTTCTGGGAATTATTTAGCCTGAGAAAGTGAGGGTGGCATTTATTCTGCACTGAAGCAGTCCATCGGGAGCTGAAGACACAGGAGAGCCGGGACACTCCAGGATGATCTGAGCATGCCCACACAGTCACAGAACCCCCTCTGCATTCTGCCTACCTAGCGATGGGTGAAACGAACAACTAGGAAACATATAACACGAGTCTCCATTATTTCGATCTCACAGTCTTAAAATAGCACATGCACCTGGCTGAGATCTATTGCTGAAAATGCTAAGTTTCAGCAGCTCTGGCCATTTCCTGTTTCTGTCTATTCGACCAGCCCCCACTTAAAGCTATAGAACTATAGAAGTGAGGAAGAGAGTTAAGAAAAAAAAGACAGATACACACACATATACAACATACGGTTTCCGAGAGTGAGGGTTCCATGCTTGTGAGGGAGGAGGAGGAGGATTATGCCGAATAACCTCAGGTTTCTCCCAGATTTGAACATGCTGTGCTTAGCAAGAGGTCAGCAGAGACTGACTCCAGCCCTGTGAGGCTAAATTCTACCCTGACAAAGCAGTATCACTGTAATATGAAGCAAGAGGATCCAGGGCATGTTGGCAGCTGTACAGAATGCCTGTTCTAGAAAGTAATGGCAATTCCAAAACAAGAGATCTATGCTGTCACATGAGATAATCTTCAGCCCAGTTAAGCAACAAGGACCCAAAATACTTTGAATCCTAAACCTAGGAAGCTCAAAATATTAAAAGATAGGAAAGAACTTTTCTCCTTGACCTTATTTTGAACCTGGAGGAAATGGGAAATTTGAAGACCCACTGGTTAACTTGATTTGTATCGCAAATAATACACTGATTTGGATCTGAGAGGAGGGAAATACAGTTGTCTGCTCTTGGACACTGTGACCTAATTGAGGGACCCCAAAATTTCTCTGTGACTTTACTATGAAGCAGGGAGAGTATCCTGAAAATACATTTTTGGTAATGGATAATGTCAGACCTGAAGGTGTGGTAAGAAACTTCATTTTTTTCACATCCCAAAGGCAAACCACCTGTATATCATTTATTTTTAGTTCACAAAGAATGAATGTAAATACCCTTAGAAATACTTGTCAAGTTTCTAGAGAAACACACACACACACAATCTGAAATAGGAAAGGAAACCACAATATAGAAATTTCTACCAAGAGAAAAGAGGACAATACAGATATTCCTTTGTATTTTATGGTCTCATATTATGAAAGTTCTATTCTAGACCAAAAATGATCCAATAGATTTTTTTTAATTTTTAAAATTTATTTATTTTACAGTACTGGGGATTGAACCCAGGGTCATTCTACCTCTGAGCTACACCCCCAGCCCTATTTTTTATTCTTTATTTTGAAACAGGGTCTCCCGAAGTTGCAGAGGGCCTAAGTAGCTGAGGCTGGCCTCGAACCCGGATCCTCCGGTTTCAACCTCCCAAGTATTGGGATTACAAGTGTGCGCCACCATGCCCAACTCCCAATTGATTTTAAACAAATAAAATTTAGCCAGAAGCCAGGCGTGGTGGTGCACGCTTGTAATCCCAGTACTTGGGTCAATTCCTAGTACAGAAAAATAAAAATACTAATAATAAATAAATAAAATAAAATTTAGCCAGAAACAGGAGTAAATACAAGACAATTGAGATAAAACAAGAACTGCATGACAGCACTAACTGGAAGGTAAATCTAGGAAGTTCAACAGTTTAGTACTAGTACAGATTGAATGAAGATAGTATTTAAAATATATTTAAGATTTATCCTGTCATAATGTTGCTTTAAAAAAAAAAGACTCAAAGTTTTCTTGCTACTTATATGAAATAGGTTTGCTCATACATAGGGGAAATGGGATGGGGAGAGGTAAAGAAGAAAGAAGTGAAGGAACTAAGACTTTTCACTTATAAGATATACTAGTTTTACTGTGTGTGTGTGTGTGTGTGTGTGTGTGTGTGTGTGTGTGTGTGTGGTATTGGGGATTGAACCCAGGGGCATTTTACCTCCAAGTTATATATCCAGCCCTTTCTATATTGTTTGGAAACAGGATCTCACTAAGTTGCTGACAGCCTCACTAAATTGCTCAGACTGGATATGAACCTGCAAATCCTCCTGTCTCAGCCTCCTCCCAAGTACTGGGATTACAAGCATGCACCACCATGCCAGCTTTTACTTTGTGTGTATGTGTGTGGAACTAGGGATTGAACCCAGGGGCATTCTACCTCCGGGCTACATCCCCAGCCCTAGTTTTTATTCTTTATTTTGAAATAGGTCTCACTAAGTTGTAGAGGGCCTCACTAAGTTGCTGAGGCTGGCCACAAACCCACGATCCTCTTGTCTCAGCCTCTCAAGTACTGGGATTACAAGCATACACCACCATGACTGGCCAGCTTTTACTTCTTATAAATATGTTTACTCCTACTACTTGAGAGGCTGGGATAGGAGGATCACAGGTTTTAGGCCAGCCTCAGCAATTTAGTGATACCCTCAGCAACCCAGGGAGATCCTGTTTCAAAACAAAAATTTAAAAATGGCTGGGATTATAGCTCAGAGGTAGAATGTCCCTGAGTTCCATTCCCAGTACCACCGAATACATACATGTATACATGCATGCATACATGTTCTAATACTGGAGGGTGTGGTGGCATAAAAATGTACTAGTACTTGGAGGCTGAGACAGGAAGATTGCAGGATTAAGGCTAGCCCCAGAAACTTAGTGAGATCCTCAGTAACTTAGCAAAACCCTTTTACAAAATGAAAAATAAAAAGGAGCCAGGCATGGTAGTGCATACCTGTAATTCCAATACTTGGGAGGCTGAGGCAGGAAGATAGCAGGTTTGAGGTCCTGTTTCAAAATAAAAAATAAAAGGGCTGGGGGTGTAGCTTAGAGGTAGAATGCCCCTGCATTCAATCCTCAGTACATACGTATCTGTGAATATACATACATACATACATACATACATACATACATACGGCTGGGGATATGGCTTGGAGGTAGAGTGTCCCTGAATTCAACCCCTGGTAGCGGGGAGGGGAGCACTAAGGGTATGGCTGGGTGGTAGAGCAACCTCTGGGTTCTATCCCTAGTGCCACCATCCATCCATCCATCCATACATCCATCCATCCATACATACATACATATATAAAGTTAAAGTTTTTTAAAAACTAAGTGATTTGCAAATGTTTCTACCAAGCTCTAACATGACTTTTCATCCTAACAGCATCTTTCATAAGGATTTTTACATGTGTCACACTAAAAGTTTCACATATAGATTTTCAATTTACTTTGTGTTAATTTATATAAAGTGTGAGAAGTTCATGTTTTTGCATGTGGGTTTCCAATTTTTTCAACATCTTTTTTGTTGTTTGTTCTTGTTTATTTCTAGGGTACTGTAAATTGAACCCAAGGCCTCTACTACTGAACAACTACTTCACCAGCAAACATTCTTTTTTGAAAACTTTTTTTTTGGAGGTACTGGGGATTGAACTCAGGGGCATTCTACCTCCAAGCTACATCCCCAGCCCTATTTTTTATTCTTTATTTGGAAACAGAGTCTTACTAAGTTGCAGAGGGCCTCACTAGGTAACTGAGGCTGCCTGCTAACCCTAGGTAGCTGAGGCTGGCTGCTAACCCGAATCCTTCGGTCTCAGCCTCCCAAGTACTGGGATTACAAGCATGCGGCACCATGCCTGGCTGAAAACATTATATGTTTCTCCACTGAATTGCCTTTGCTCTTTTGTCGAACACAAACTGGCAGTGTTTTTGAGGCTCTTTTCTGAACTTTCAATGCTGTTCCATTAGTCTATGTGTTTATTCTTTAGCCAATATGACATGATCTTGATTACTAGAGCTTTACAGTGAGTATGAAAACTTCTTTTCCGATGTCTTGCCTATTCCTTTGTTTTTCCATATGTGTGTGTGCACACATACACATACATAAATACATAATCGTGTGTGTGTGTGTGTGTGTGTGTGTGTGTGTGTGTGTGTGTGTTATGGGGATTGAACTCAGGGGTATTCTATTTCTGACCTACACCCCAGTCCTATTTTTTTTTTTTTTTTGCGGTACTGGGGATTGAACTCAGGGGCATTCTACCTCTGAGCTACACCCCCAGCCCTATTTTTTATTCTTTATTTTGAAACCAAGTCTCACTAAGTTGCAGAGTGCCTCACTAGGTAGCTGAGGCTGGCCTCGAACCTGGATCCTCCGGTCTCAGCCTCTCGAATGCTGGGATTACAAGTGTGCGCCACCACGTCCGGCTTCAGTCCTATTTTTTGCTTTGAAACAGGGTCTCACTATGTTGCTGAGGCTGTCTGCGAACCTGCAATCCTTCCGTCTCAGCCTTCCAAATAATGGGATTACAAGTGTGTGCCACCATACCCAACTCCAATATATTTGAGAGTACCCTACTGAGATTTCTAATTTGAAACTGTGTTAAATCTATGGATCAACTGGGTAAAAATAACATTTTACTATGTTAAGCCTTCCAGTTTTTGATATAACATATCTCTCCTTTTATTTAGTTCTTTAACTTACTCCATTAGTGTTTTACAATTTCTGCACACAGATCCTAAACCTGACTTTTCAATTTATACCTAAACATTTTTCTCTTGTTGCTTTTTATAAATGGTATTGAGATGGGGATCCTAATTGCTCATTGCAAGTACACAGAAACTTGTTTGTGTGGGTTGGCATTTTATCTTGCAACCTTGCTAAACTCACTTCTTAGTTCTAGGATTTTTTTTTTTTAATGGTACCAGGGATTGAACTCAGAGGTGTTTTACCTCCAAGCCACACCCCCACAGCCCTTTTTTATTTTTTTGTTTTGAAACAGGATCTCTGTAGGTTGCTGAGAATCTTGCTGAGTTGCCACAGCTGGTCTTGAACCTGAGAACCTCCTGTCTTAACCTCCCAAGTAATGGAATTACAGGCATGTGCCACCAGGCCTGACTTACCACCATCCCTTTTTATTTTTTATTTTGAAATACAGTCTTGCTAAATTGCTGAGGCTGGTCTCCAACCTGCAATCCTCCTGTCTCAGCCTCCCAAGTACTGGTACTGGGATTACAGACATGCACTACCATGCCTAGCTGAGCTTCAGGATACTTAAAAAAAAAAAAAGGCAGTGATCTAAGCCACACTTCATTTTTTAAAATCTAGGTATGACAGCCAAGAGTGTTGTGGTACATGCCTGTAATCCCAGTACTTGGTACTCTAAGACAGGAGGATCATAGGTTTGAGGCCAATGCTCAGTAACTTAATGAGATCCTGTTTCAAAATAAAATGGGCTAGAGGTTTAGCTGGAAGGTAGAATGCCTCCAGGTTCAATTGCCAGTACCTACACAAACAAACAAAGTCTAAGTATGCTGTTTGGGGTCAGATTTTTGTATGCACAGTGCATGGGTAAGCCCAGAGTTCGTAATAAAAATCTAAGGAATTTGTTTCCCATGTTTTTCCCTTTCACAAGCTCCCCAGTACTTTTCAGGTCAATGAGGTTGCCCTTTCCCATTATCTAGTCAAAAAGCTGGGCACTGTTTACCAAGAATGCCCATGAAAATGCCCATGTTTGGAGGTAAGCAGCTGAAGGAGAGAAGAAGAAAAAATGTAACTGGGGTTCATTTTACCCTCTTGGGACTGCAGCTCCACTAATCAGAGAAAATGGTTCCCAGCCCCTAGAGATTTAGGCTCCTACTGGATTCAATCTACTTGTACTATAGGATCACTTGAGTTTCACAAGTGCAAGAGAACAAAGGAGAGAGAGAGAGAAAAAAAAAAAAAAGTTCTGCACTTTCTCTGAGTATTAAAATATCCCTTTCCATTCCTCAGACAGAACTTAGGATCCTCCTAGATTTTCCTCTAACCACATTAATGTCCACTTTTGGGATACAGGCTTCGTTGAGTTCAGGTCTAGAGATACAAGAGGGAGCAGAATGATAAATTAAACTCTGATTCCGTAGTACTTCGCAATCTGCTCATTTCCCAATTTACCTTTTATGATGTACCTGTCAGAGTCCTCAAATGGCTGAATTCAAGGGAAGAGAGGGTGAGGTGAGCTTGCTCCACCACTACCCAGAACTGCGATCTTAAGCCACTAAGTCTAACGGATAACTGAAATACAATCTAAATTAAGAAGCAATCATTGAAGGGCAGTGGACATGAAATAACACATTTTTAATACTTTTTCTATAGGAAAGTCACCAGATAATTATAAGACAGTTGCTACCATTCTGGCAGTAAACTTTTCTTTGCCTTCTTAGCCAGCTCCTAAGAAGCAGATTCAGTTTCATTACTGGAGTAATCAAAATGACAGCAGTTAAAACTGTGGATGCCTCTTACTTAGTAGAATGTAGGTTCATTCTGCTGTCAAGTATAATTTGTCAGTAAAGGTTCTGACGTCTCATTCTTTCATGTCCTGACTGATCAGTCAGAAGAGCAAAGAGAATCATGGTAGACGACTGGAACGACATGGATAAATTTGGAAAGCAAAAATGCCCTATGGGGAAAATTTTCCTCAAAGTTATTATTCCTAAAAGGTTTATTATGCCCTTGAAAACAGAGTATTTCATTGGTAAGCAATATTTTATTCAGAATAGCATACCAATCTTTTTGCATAATTAAACACTGATTTTTCCCTCAAGGAAAAATCTAAGATGTCAATCAGTTCCCCTGGCTTCCACAAGTTTTGCCCAATAGAAGCAAATCACGACCAAGAAGCCACTCTGTAGATACCATTTTGCACCTACAGAGAGGAAAAATTTTTAAGTTATTTGTAAAGATGACTCAGCAGGAATTTTCAGACACTAGTAAGGAGAGTTTAAATTGGTACAATCACTGTGGATAACAATTTGGCAGTATCTACTTAAAATGAAGATGAATACACCATGCAACCTAATAATTCCATTCCTAGGTATATATACTAGAGTTAACTCATTTGCCTAAGGAGACATGTTCAAGAGTGTTCATTGCAGCACTGATCTTAAACACTACATAGGAGAGGGATAAACTAGATTAAGAATCATACTGCTAGCCGGGCGTGGTGGCGCAAGCTTGTAATCCCAGCATTCGGGAGGCTGAGACCGGAGGATCCGGGTTCTCGGCCAGCCTCAGCTACTTAGTGAGGTACTCCGCAACTTAGTGAGACTCGGTTTCAAAATAAAGAATAAAAAATAGGGCTGGGGGTATAGCTCGGAGGTATAATGCCCCTGAGTTCAACCCCCAGTGCTTCCCATGATGTATACACGTATGTGCACATGCAAAATTACCACAAAGTAGCTGGGCGTGGTGGAGCACGCTTGTAATCCCAGTACTTGGGGGGCTGAGACTGGAAGATCCGGGTTCGTGGCCAGCCTCAGCTATTTAGTGAGCTCCTCTGCAACTTAGTGAGACCCTGTTTCAAAATAAAGAATAAAAAATAGGACTGGGGCTGTAGCTCGGAGGTAGAATGCCCCTGAGTTCAATCCCCAATACCGAAAAAAACAAAAACAAAAACAGGCGAGCACAGAGTATTTGCTTTCAAATAACGTTTCTTTTTTTTTTTTTTTTTTTG
>PVLC010034883.1:0-16648 GCA_004027655.1 Graphiurus murinus | reverse complement strand
CCTGAGTTCAATCCCCAGTACCGCAAAAAAAAAAAAAAAGTAACTCAGCCGGGCATGGTGGCACACACTTGTAATCCCAGCATTTGGGAGGCTGAGACTGGAGGATCCGGGTTCGTAGCCAGCCTCAGCTACTTAGTGAGGCACTCCACAACTTAGTGAGACCCAGTTTCAAAATAAAGAATAAAAAAAATAGGGCTGGGGGTAGCTCAGAAGTAGAATGCCCCTGAGTTCAATCCCCAGTACTGCAAAAAAAAAAAGAAAGTAACTCAGAGCCGGGTGTGGTGGCGCACACTTGTAATCCCAGCATTTGGGAGGCTGAGTCCGGAGGATCTGGGTTTGAGGCCAGCCTCAGCTACCTAGTGAGACACTCCACAACTTAGTGAGACCTGGTTTCAAAATAAAGAATAAAAAATAGGACTGAGGGTATAGCTTGGAGGTAGAATGCCCCTGAGTTCAATCCCCAGAACCGCAAAAAAAAGAGAAAGTAACTCAGCAGCTTAGCAAGGTTCTCAGCAACCTAGTGAGACCCTGTTTCAAAATAAAAAAAATAAATAAAATGGGGCCAGAGGTGTAGCTCAGAGGTAGAACACCCCTGAGTTCAATCCCTAGTATACCCCACCTCCATACATACACAAGAAAGTAAAGTAACATGAGTGGCTGAGGCAGGAGTATAGGTTCAAGGCCAGCGCATGATTATTTAGCAAGATACTTTTTCAAAATAAGAAATAAAATAGCATTAGAAGTGTAGCTCAGATTTAGAACTCTCCTGGGTTTAATTCCCAGTACCACCAAAAAATAAAAAGTAAGGAAAAAAAGGAAAGTAGCATGACATTGGGGATAGCTCATAGCTCAGTGGTAGAGTGCTTGCCTAGCATGTGCAAAGCCCTGGATTCACTCTTTTTTTTTTTTTTTTTTTTTTTTGCGGTACTGGGGATTGAACCCAGGGACATTCTACCTCCAAGCTACCCCTAGTCCTATTTTTTATTTTTTATTTTGAAACAGGGTCTCACTAAGTTGCAGAGAGCCTCACTAAGCAGCTGAGGCTAGCTGCTAACTTGGATCCTCCAGTCTCAGCCTCCCAAATACTGGAATTACAAGTGTGCACCACCATGCCCGGCTTTGGATTCCCTCTTCAGCATCAAAAACCAAAAGAAAAAAGGAAAGACTAAAGAAAGTAACATTCTGGAGCTGAGGGATGTATAGCTCAGTAGCAGAGAGCTAGCATATGCGAAGCCTGGTGTGTGATCCCCAGCACTACAAAAAGAAAACAAGCGTTCAGCTGAACTGACCCCATATGTCTTATAATACCTATTAAAGTTTTTGATTTTTGTGAAATTATAGTTAGGAACAAGAAGTTATGTCATACTACTGTACAGTAGAGTGATTATAGATAATAATAATATACTGTATATTTTAAAAAGCCAGAAGAAAGAATTTGGGAATTTTATGCCATAAAGAAATGATAACTGAACAGCCAGGCATGGTGGCACATGCTTGTAATCCCAGCATTTCAGAGGCTGAAACTGAAGGATCCGGGTTTGTGGCCAGCCTCAGCTCCTTAGTGAGGCTCTCTGTAGCTTAGTGAGACCCTGTTTCAAAATAAAGAATAAAAAAAAAAAAAATAGGACTGGACTGGGGGTGTAGCTCGGAGGTAGAATGCCCCCGGGTTCAGCCCTCAGTACCACACACACAAAAAAAAGATAACTGTTTGAGAGGATAGATAGGTTTGTAAGGCACTGGATCCTCATCATTAACAACAACAACAAAATATATACATGTATGGAAGCATCAAATAGGGACCCCATTAGTATGTTCAGTTTGGGGGGTTTTGTTTGTTTTTGCAGAACTGGAGATTAAACTCAGGGCCTTGCACATATTAAGCATTAACCTACAACTTGGACTCCTCTTGCCTCATCCTCCAGAGTAGCTGGGATTATAGGTTGTGTACCACCATGCAGCACTGGACTCAGTTTTATGGCTACACCATATTTTATCGTATGGGTATATAATAACTGTTACGGTTTGGGTTTGGTCTGTCCCCCCAAAGCCGATGTGTTGAAGTATGGTCCCTAATGCAGGAAGGTTTAGAGGGGGCAGGCCTGGAGGAGGTGGGCCATTGAGGGTGTGGCCTTAATAGACAGAACCGCATCTGTCCCGGGCCCCATCCTGTCTCTGGCTGCCATCCTGCCGCCACGAGGTTCCTGCCTTGGAATCAGCCAGCTGTGGACTGGACCTTTAAAACTGTGAGCCAAATAAAACTTTCCTCCTCTAAATTGTTTTGTCAGTATTTTGGTTACAGCAATGAAAAAGCTGACTAGAATAGTAACTTACATTTTTTATTAGTATTGACAACTTTGTAATCAATATGCTTGTGTCTTGTTTTGTAAATTACAATTATAACTAAATTTCTGTAAAAAAATTGATAGATTATAGGATATATGAGTGTTTTAAAAGCCTTTAAGATACACATTGTTAGACTAAAGTTTAGATTTAGTAGTGGAATTTCTTTCATGAAGCATCCACCCTACTTTACTACATGGACTTTTCTTTAGGATACTTCCAGTTTCCAGTTTCTTTTCTCTCCTTTTTTTTTTTTTTTTGGCGGTGGGGGTGGTACTGGGAGTTGAACCTGGAGATACTCTATGTCTGAGCTACACCCCCAGCTCTTTTTTATTTTTTGTTTTGAAACAGGGTCTTGCTAGGTTGCTGAGAGTCTCACTACATTGCTGAGGTTGGTCTCTCTTTTTTTGTTGGTTTTTTTTGCGGTACTGGGGATGGAACCCAGAGGCATTCTACCTCAGAGCTACATCCCCAGCCCTAATTTTTATTCTTTATTTTTAAATAGGGTCTCACTAAGTTGCAGAGGGCCTCACTAAGCAGCTGTGGCTAGCCTCGAACCCACATCCTCCTGTCTCAGTCTCCCAAGTACTGGGATTACAAGCGTGTACCACCACACCCAGCTCTGAGGCTGGTCTTGAACCTGTGATGCTCCAATTTCAGCCTCCCAGGTACTGAAATTACAGGTGTGTGCCACCACACCTGGCTATCTCCAATTTCTTTTTTTTTTTTTGTGGTACTGGGAATTGAACTCAGGGGCATTCTACCTCCGAGCTATATCCCCAGCCCTATTTTTTTATTCTTTATTTTGAAACCGGGTCTCATTAAGTTGCGGAGGGCCTCACTAGGTAGCTGAAGCTGGCCTCAAACCCGGATCCTCCGGTCTCAGCCTCCCGAATGCTGGGATTACAAGCGTGCGCCACCACGCCCGGCTCTCCAATTTCTTAATAACAATTACTTATGATCAGTTACTGATTGCTTACTATTAAAAACAATGTCTATTTCTTTAATGTAAACTTTTATTAAAGAAAGTTCTCTCAGACTAGAGGCTCTTATATGCTCCTAGAAGGTGTGGGTAATCCTGGTGAGCAACAGGGTGTGGGAGCTAGTGCTTTTGGTCTTTTCTAGCAGAGTGAACTTGACAGCCTACATGTTGGGAAGCAAGCCCACATTAGTCTGTTACCAGAGCAACATTTCTTTGAAGTTCCCCCCCTCCTCCTCCTCCTCCTTTTTCCTTTTTCCATACTGGGGATTGAACCCCAGGAGCATTCTACCTCTGAGCTATACCCTCTCCTAGCCCTTTTTATTTATTTACTTGTTTTGAAACAGGATCTCACTAAGTTGCTGAGGTTGGGCCTCGAACCTGTCATCTTCTAGTCTCAGCCTTCCAATAGAGGCAGGGCAGAGGACCTAGGAATAGAAAGGGTAAAAGAAACCATCTATATAAGGAATAAAATCAGGGAGAGCTAATAAGATATAAAGGTAACACAGACTATGGAAATCAAAACAAAACTTCAGCCCTTTCTGTGGGCTGCATTCTGAGGACAACTGATATAAATAAATTCCAGGAGTGATCAAAGGGGGAGGCAGACAAGTGGTGCCAGGAGAAGTTAGCCCACCATAGCCCACCAGCCCCAGGAGGTTAAAGTCCGTCAGCCCGCAAGGTGATAATTCAAATTAATGATTGAAACTGGGCAAAAGATATTGAGTCTGTAAGACTCAATTCTAATCAATAGCAAAAGAGCAAATAGGGAGCCACAGGGAGGGATAAAAGCTCACCTCCCAAGAACTTCAGTGGCTCCTCCTGAGAGCCCTTCCCCTGTGCCGGAGCTGTCCGATCTTTCTGTTTTCTGTCTTAACTTGGCTTTCCCAATAAACTTTCATATTTCTTTGTGTGTGTGTGTGTGTGTGTGTGTGTGTGTGGTGTGTATGTGTGTGTTTTATACTGGCAATTGAACCCAGAGGCATCCACCTCTGAGCTATACCCTCAGCACTATTTTTCATTCTTTATTTTGAAACAGGGTCTCACCAAATTGCAGAGGGCCTAAGTAGCTGAGGCTGGCCACGAACAGAACCTGTGATCCTCCTGCCTCAGCCTCCCAAGTACTGGGATTACAAGCACGTGTCACCACACTTGGCTCTATTTTTTATTCTTTATTTGGAAACAGGGCCTCACTAAGTAGCTGAAGCTGGCTGTGAACCCAGATACTCTGGTCTCATAGTTATATATTCTTGAGTGAAAGCCATACTGTTCAATAACTGTGGCTTTGAAACATTTTTGGTAAGTAGTTATCTGATCCTGTTATTTCATTTTCCTATTTAAATACTCTCATCATTAAATCCAAATTTCTTATAACGACATTGCAAATCACATCCATACCCAGCTGCAGCCTCATCTCTGGATTACACTACCTATAATCCAGTCCCTCTAAATCTGGTCATATCCAACGCCAAATGAAACTTCTGAAATTAAGGACAACTTCATACTGAAAATTGAAGCTCCAAAATGTTTTAATTCCTGAACGTGGCACCTTCCTCTTGCTAAGAATAAAGGCTAAAGGGTTGCCCGTTGGCCTGATGGATGCCAAGGATGACAGGTTCTCTGGCTAACTAACTCTGCATATGTATATTTCCTGCCTTTTGTCCCACTTCCTGTCTCTTCTCTTATAAAAGCTTCCCTTGTCCTTGAGTTCTCCCAAGATGGTGATTTGAAATATAAAAATTTCCTCTATCTTACTCCAGAGCTGGCTTTGAATAAAACCTATTTTCCTGCCAATTTGACTCTTGAGTATTGTGGAGTATTTTGCAAAGTCTGACCAGCAAGCAGTGCAGCCTAGCCTCCTGCCCGTGGAGGTAACAGGTCCCCCCCACCCCACCCCCGCTGCCAGAACACAAACCTTCTTCTCAAGTGTTCCTCACTTTATCAAATGGCCGTGCCTTTGTGCAAGTCATTCCCTTGCCTAGTTACCTACCCCTCAAGATTCAGTTCAGCTTCATTCCTCTTGTGAAGGTTTCCCAGATTCCCTTCAGGCTGCAGAGAGCCTTCTTCCTTTCTTCTTAGGGTTTCAGGCATGACTTTTTCATGGTACTTGATCTTTTGTCTCATAGCCAAAGCTCCTGGCACAATATTATTCATTATACTCAGTTTTTTTGTTTTGTTTTGTTTTTTGTTTTTGCGGTACTGAGCATTGAACCCAGGGGCATTCTACCTCCGGGCTATACCCCCAGTCCTATTTTTTAATCCTTTATTTTGAAACAGGGTCTCACTAAGTTGCCTAGGGTCTCACTAAGTAGCTGAGGCTGGACAGGAACCCGGATCCTCCAGTCTTAGCCCCCCAAGTATGGGGATTACAAATGTGTGCCGCTATGAAATCATACTGACTCATTATACTCAGTTTTAAAAAGTAAAACTGGAATTCTTCAAAGTATCCTGGGTACATGAAGCTCCTTAAGTTCCTAAATGCGTTTTTGTACATACTGCTTCCATGGGCTGCATTACCTGGCAATTTCTTTCTTAAACATTTGGTCTCAGCTCAGGTCTCCTCATCAGAGTCCCCAGGTACTTCCATTGCACCTTATGTGTGCCTCTGTTTTAACATTTTTCATAGTGCTCTATAGCACTGTATAGTATATATCTGGAAGTACAATGTTTAATGACTTGGATTTAGAATTAAATAACCTAAGCATTCACCTGGCTTTAATATTTCCGGCTTTGTGACCCAAACCAGTTATTTAACCTTTCTATGCTTCAGTTTCCTTATGTGGAAAATAGGGATAATAAGGATAAAGGTTCCTTCCTTATAGAGATGTTGTGAGGACTGAGACAATTCCTCAGAATTGTTTATCCCTGTTAGCTCCAGCGTATAGTTGGCCCTCAATAAGTACTACCTATGATTATATCTGTCTCTACTAGATTTTGTATAAGAGTTTCTTCTATTTATCTCTGAAACCCAATCCTTTGCCTAGAACCTGGCAGGAAGTAGATTGATGAATAAATTACCAGCTGCCCTCAAAACTCTCCCCTTCCTGTTATACTTTTCTCAATGGTGCCTTCCTTCTGTTTAGAGTCATCCTTAACTTTCTTCTTCATTCAAAACAAAACAACAACAACAAAAATACCTAGTGTTTATCATGAACCAAGCCCTGTACAAGGCCCTGTACAAGAGAAAAAAATATAGTGTCAGCTGGGTATGGTGGCACATCTATAATCTCAGTATTTGGAAGGCTGAGATGGCAAGATCACAGGTTTGAGGCCAGTGTGGGGTAACCTTGTTTCAAAATAAAAACTAAAACAGTTCTGGGGGTGTAGCTCAGAGGTAGAACACCACTGAGTTCAATCCCCAGTGTTGCAAAAAAAAAGAAGAAAAAAAAGTTTTTCCCTACTGGAGCTTATAGTGTAATGGGGGAAGTAATTAAGAGTCAGTAAATGTCGGGTGTGGTGGCGCACGCTTGTAATCCCAGCATTTGGGAGGCTGAGACCAGAGGATCCGGGTTCACGGCCAGCCTCAGCTACCTAGTGAGGCACTCCGCAACTTAGTGAGACCCTGTTTCAAAATAAAGAATAAAAAATAGGACTGGGGGTATAGCTCCGAGGTAGAATGCCCCTGGGTTCAATCCCCAGTACCATAAAAAAAAAAAAAAAAAGAGTCAGTAAATAAGAATACTGAAATCTTTGGGCTTGTTCTCCTCTTTGTATTACTTTGTGTAAATAAATAAGTAAGTATAAAATGTTATATGCTGTGAAGAAAGTGAATAAAGCCTGTGTCAGATGCTGCTATCAGGGAGGACCATTGGAGATAACATCAGGGAAGACTCGGGAGTTCACATTTAAGCTGAGCCTGGAAATTGAGAAGGAGCCAGTCAGAGGAGAGGGTGTTTCTCACAGAGGGAGTAGCACTTACCAAGCTACAGGAGAGGCGTAGCTTAGTCCAGAACTGCAAGGTCCTTGTGGCTGTAGAAAGTGAGAAAGAAAGTAATTTTGGAGAACAGGTAAGCAGAGAAAATGTCACTCAAGATCTGGAAGACCAAGAGAAGGAGCCCCCAATTTAGTATAGTGACAGCGTAATGCTGTTGAAGACTCCTCCTCCTCCTCCTCCTCCTTTTTTGTGCTAGAGATTTTCGAACCTAGGGCCTTGAGCATGGTAAGCACTCTCTGTACCGTTGAGCTGCTCCCGCAGCCTGTTGAAGACTTTTAAGCAGGGAGTAAACTGAGGTGATTTATGTTTTAAAAAGGTATGTATTAGCCGGGCGTGATGGCGCACGCTTATAATCCCAGCATTCGGGAGGCTGAGACCGGAGGATCCGGGTTCGAGGCCAGCCTCAGCTACCTAGTGAGGCGGCACTCCACAACTTAGTGAGACCCAGTTTCAAAATAAAGAATAAAAAATAGGGCTGGGGGTATAGCTCAGAGGTAGAACGCCCCTGAGTTCAATCCCTAGTACTGCAAAAATAAAAAAAATAAAAAGGTATGTATTAAGCTGGGCGTGGTGGCGCATACTTGTAATCCCTGTACTTGGGAGGCTGAGACAGGAGGATCCGGGTTTGCAGCCAGCCTCAGCTACTTATAGAGGCCCTCTGCAATTTAGTGAGACCCTGTTTCCAAATAAAGAATAAAAAATATGACTGGGTGCATAGCCTGAAGGTAGAATACCCCTGGGTTCAATCCCCAGTACTGCCGGAAAAAAAAAGGTATGGATTAAAAACATTGGAGGAATACAAAGGTAGGAATAGGGGGGCCAGTTGGAAAGTTATTGGAATAATTTAGGAAGGAGATAATAACAGCAAGAGAGATGGGGAGAAATTAATATATTTGAGATACTTTGAGGGATAGACTCACTGGCATTGCTGATGGATTAGAAGTAGAAGAGGAGGAAGGGACAGGAATCAAGATTTCTGATTCAAAAACTGTATATCAGCAGGGCGTGGTGATGCACTCTTGTAATCCCAGTACTTGGGAGGCTGAGATGGGAGGATCCGGATTCTTGGCCAGCCTCAGCTACTTAGTGAGGCCCTGTTTCAAAATAAAAAATAAAAAATCCTTGTAATCCCAGTACTTGGGAGGCTGAGACCAGAGGATCTGGGTTTGAGGCCAGCCTCAGCGACTTCCTGAGGCCCTCCACAATTTAGTGAAACCCTGTTTCCAAATAAAGAATAAAAAATAGGATTGGGGGTGTAGCTTGGAGGTAGAATGCTTCTGGGTTCCATCCCCAGTACCACAAAAAAAAAAAAAAAAAAGTCAGGCTGGGGATGTAGCTCGGAGGTAGAATGCCTCTGGGTTCAATCCCCAGTACCTAACACACACACACACACACACACAAACACACACACACACACCTGTATATCATATTATTTGTGAGATTTTGTTGTGGGATAACCCGGTCCCACTCGTGGGTCCTTGGCATCCGTGATAAAAAGAATTTTAACACGTGCCATTTAGGAACAAAAAGTAGGAATTTATTTAGGAAAAGAGGGAAAGGGGGAGAAAAAAACAGGTGAGCGGGCATCTTCCTGACCAGACATGTGCACGCGGGTAAGAGAACGAGGCGTGGTAAAATTCCTTCTTTTATGCGCTTTCATGAAGGGTGGGCACAGAAGAAGTCTGGACCTCCTCCTTCTTCAGGTATAGGTGGAGGACAGGTAGGCGGTCCAAATTGGGCCCTCCTCTTCCTCAGGTTTCAAGATGGGTCTGACCTTTGCCCTGAATGTCTGGTGGGGACTGGGATTCAGGGGATTAAAAAGGTGTGGCCCACTTAGACTTTTCTCCTAACATTTAGAGCACACTGTATCGGGTGGGGTCAGCTAGAACTCTCCAGATTTTAAAACTGTCGTGGGATAACCCGGTCCCACACGTGGGTCCTTGGCTTCCGTGAAAAAAAGAATTTTAACACGTGCCATTTAGGAACAAAAAAGTAGGAATTTATTTAGGAAAAAAATAAGGAAAGGGGGAGAAAAACGGGTGAGCAGGCATCTTTCTGACCAGATGCGCTTCCCAGGTCCCAAGAGGCCGAAGTAGGCTGAAACTCCGTCTTTTATAGGCTTTTGAGAGGTGGGCGCAGAAGAAGTCTGGACCTCCTCCTTCTTCCAGGTATTGGTGGGCGGCAGGTAGGCGGTCCAAGTTGGGCCCTCCTCTTCCTCAGGTTGAGATGGGTCTGACCTTTGTCCTGAGTGTCGGGTAGGGGGCTGGGATTCAGGGGATTAACAAGGTGTGGCCCACTTAAACTTTTCTAAGATTGAGCACACCCTATAGGGTGGGGTCAGCTAGAACTCTTCAGATTTTAAAACTATCTTTCCCTTCCCCCCCAATGTCTCCTTTCTGCCTAAATTTTATTCCTTCTGTCCTACATCAAAACTATATTTTCCTTTCCCTTCCAATGTCTCCTTTCTGCCTAAATTTTATTCCTTCTGTCCTATATCAATTTTACGAAACAGTGTTTTGGGGGAAATTTTTTTAAAAGGAGTTAAATTTGATTATATTAAATCAGAGATGCTTCTGTCCGGGGAAAACACGATAATTCTGTGAAGAGTCCTGAGGAGTTCCTAGGTTTGGGGATGGGCAGCTCAATCCAGGACCTTTGGGGTCTGTGGCTTCCGTGGCAAAAATAATTTTAGCAAGCTCCAGTCAGAGGCAAAGAGAGGTTTTATTTAGGAAAAGTGGGGATATATGTTCTAGGAAGAAGGCAGGCTACCTCCAGAGTATGAGAGGCCCTTGGGATCTTTGATCTTTGCAATCCTTTTTTTTTTTTTTTTTTTTTGCTGTATGGGGGTTGAACCCAGGGGCATTCTACCTCTGAGCTATACCCCCAGCCCTATTTTTTATTCTTTATTTTGAAACAGGGTCTCACTAAGTTGCGGAGGGCCTCACTAGGTAGCTGAGGCTGGCTGTGAACTCAGATCCTCCAGTCTCAGCCTCCCAAATGCTGGGATTAAAAGCATGCACCACCACACCCGGCTTATTCTTTCTTTCTCTCTTTATTTTTTTGTGGTACTGTTGTGGGATAACCCGGTCCCACACGTGGGTCCTTGGCTTCCGTGAAAAAAAGAATTTTTAACACGTGCCAGTCAGGAACAAAAAGTAGGAATTTATTTAGGAAAAATAAGGAAAGGGGGAGAAAGCGGGTGAGCGGGCATCTTCCTGGCCAGACGCGTTTCCCAGTTCCAAAGAGGCCGAGGCGTGGTAAAAGTCTTTTATAGGCTTTCAAGAGAGGTGGGCACAGAAGAAGTCTGGACCTCCTCCTTCTTCCAGGTATTGGTGGGCGACAGGTAGGCGGTCCAAATTGGGCCCTCCTCTTCCTCAGGTTAAGATGGGTGTTTCAAGATGGGTCTGACCTTTGCCCTGAGTGTCCTGTGGGGGCTGGGATTGAGGGGATTAAAAAGGTGTGGCCCACTTAGACTTTTCTAAGATTGAGCACACCCTATAGGGTGGGGTCAGCTAAAACTCTCCAGATTTTAAAACTATATCTCTCCCTTCCCTCCCAATGTCTCCTTTCTGCCTAAATTTTATTCCTTCTGTCCTACATCAGTACTGGGGATGGAACCTGGGGTCTTTCTACCTCCGTGCTACAGCCCCGGCTCTATTTTTTTTTAATTCTTTATTTTGAAACAGGGTCTCACTAAGTTGCAGAGAGCTTCACTAAGTAACTGAGGCTGGCCGAGAACCCAGATCCTCCTGTCTCAGCCTCCCAAGTACTCGGATTACAAGCATGAGCCACCACACGCCCTAGGCAATTTTAGTGAGACCCTGTTTCAAACTAAATAATAAAAATCTGGGCTTGGGGGTGGAGTTTGGAGATAGAATGCCCCTGGGTTCAGTCCCCAGTAACAAACACATACACACACACACGCGTGCGCGCGCGCGTGTACACACACACACACACACACACACACACACACACACACGTGTGAGTCCCAGGAAGTTGAGGTATAAGGATGGGGTGTGGGGCTTGACACACTTTGGGATTTTTTTTGTCTGTCAGGCATCTCAGGAATTTCAGGTGTGAAGCTAGGTCATTATGATTAAAAAGTGTAAGCCTGGCCCATTGAGGACCCAAGTAAATGACCTGCCGGATGGGCTATTATTATTAAAAGTGTATAGGCCAAGCCTGTTGAAGACCTTTTCCTAAGAAAAGGACAGGCCAGATCTGCCTTTTAATTATAACTAAAAGTGTGGCTCACTAAGGGTTTTTGTGTAAAAAAGAGCAAGCTCTCTTAATGTGAAGCTAAGGATTATGAAGGTTTTAGATTTTAAAACTATATTTTCCCTTTTCTTCTCAATTCATCTTTCTACCTAATATTTTATTTCTTCTATCCTACCTAATTTTGAGGCACCCAGATGGAAATGTCAAGTATATAATTGAATTTAGGAAAACTAGGGTTCCAAGGAAAGTTCCTAGCTATAGATATAAATGTGAAAGTTGTCACTATAACGTAAAGACAATAATTAAAATCATGAGAATGATTGATGCCATTTAAGGAGCAGTAAAGAAAAACAAGCAAAGTACGAAGTTCTGAATTACCGTTAGTATTTAGAGATGTGGTTGCTAGAGAGTGAAGGAGAGAAGTAATAAAAATCTAAGACAGAAGGAAAATCTGGGGAGTGGAATGCCATAGAATCATTGAATCCCCAGCCAGTGCCTCGGACAGTGCCTGGACAGGGCTGTTGTTCAGTAATTATTGGTTGAGTGAAATCAAAACAGGTCATTAAAAGAAGGGAAGAATTCATAAAATCTAGTGCTCTGAGAGGCCCGGTAAGACAAGGGCATGGATTGGTGGTAGGGATATTGCTTGTGTTAGAGGGAGAAGTCTTATTGGAATGAGTTGAACAGAATATGCATGGGAGGTGAGAAAATGCAGATAGCAGATTTTTAACACGTTTGACAGTTTGGCTGTGAAGGGAACAGAGAAATGGAGTAGTAGCTAAACAAGGATAAGGGGCCAAAGAATTTTGTTTTTTCGGAGAGGAAATACTTGAGCTTAGATGAATGCAGATGGGAATGGTCCAGTAAAGCGTGAGTGATGATGGATGGAGTTTTGAAAAAAGAGGCTAATTGCAAGGTTGGAGTTGATGAGAAGATAGAGGTTGAGATCTGGAGCGTGAGAGTTCAGAAGTGGGAGGGTCACTTCTTCTAAACCGGAGAAAGAAGGGCAGACAGATGTGAATTCAGATAGATTTATATAACTGGTCCTGAGTAGATCACTAGTTATATTTGTGTGTGTGTGTGTGTGTGTGTGTGTGTGTGTGTGTGTTTTGTGGTACTGGATATTGAAACCAGGGGCATTCAACTTCTGAACTCCAGCCTGATTTGTTTTGAAACAGGGTCTTGCTAGGTTGCTCAGGCTGCCCTTGAACCTGTGATCCTCCTATCTTAACCTCCCAAGCACTGGGATTACAGGCACGCGCTACTGTTGCGAGGTGACCCACAGAGACACACCAGACTCCATTTGTGCCAAAGAGGTCGCTTTATTTACTGGCTGCCAGCTGGCCGGGACGAGCAGCCTAAAGACTTTTGGTTACAGAGTTGGGGGTATGGAAAGGTTAGGTTGGTGTCAATACATCATTACACCAGGTGCTCTCACAACAACACAATCAACGGGGTCATTAGGTGTTATTTTTATGGTAAAGGGTCATTAAATGTCATTTTTACGGTAAAGACAACCTTTTGGGGGGGTTGTTTTTCCAATTGCGCATTACGAGCAAGCAGATTACAGAAGCAGATAATAGCTGTCAAAATTTCTTTCTACCTCCTGGTTTAGTTTCTGGATACCTTATTGACCTTTAGGCAAGAGACTAAGGGTACTTGCTTAAGATTTCTGCCTAGAAGAGATGCGTCACCTCAATATCTCACTACCATGCCAGGTTCTTTATGTGTGTGTGTACATGTGTATGTGTGTGTATGGGTGGGGAGTACTGGGATTGAACCAAAGGGTCTTCTACCTCTAAGTGTCCTTTTTTTATTTTGAAACAGAGTCTCACTAAGTTACTGAGGGCTCGATAAAGTGTTGAGGCTAGCTGTGAACCTGTGATTCTCAGCCTCCCAGGTACTAGGATTACAGGCATGTACCACCATGCCCAACTATATCATTACTTTTTAAGTTCTCAATGAAGGGTCAAGGACATTAGCTAAAAGGCATGGGGAGTGTTACAGAAGAGGGAAAGAGTCTTCTGGGAGAATGTGGAACTGGAAAGCTAGCCTGTTAGAGAAATCTAGTAAGACTGCCAGTAAAGATTGAGTGCCAGTTTAGTGACCTTAAGCTTATGGTGAACCTGCCAAGTTGAATGCTTTTTCATCAATATTCTTGGTGTGGAGAAAGCAGTTTCTTAAGTTAAGGATTGTGGAGTTCAAGAGGAGACCTTGGAGGAGAGTTGAGGGTTCTTGCAAGGGAGTGATTATAATGATTAACTGTGGAATTGAAGCTAAAGGAAAAAATTGTCAGGAGAGAGAAGAGGGAGCTAAGGGCCTTTCCATGAAGGCCTTATGGAAACTACAAAGTTATTTTCAAGAGAGCTAGAAGAATCAAGCAGTAGATTGAGTTTGGAGATGATGAATTGAGTCTGATGTCACAGCAAGAGTGTGGTTCAGGCACAGTGAAAAGAAAAGCTTGACATCTCCAGAACTGCAAGGCCAGAGTGTTTGGGTAGGTTACCCATTTAGATGTCAAAGTTATGTTGAGTGTGATGACTTCTTGTGCCAGAGAGTTTAACATTGAGCCAGATGTACTCAAATCTGTCACCATCTGGTGATGGTGACAAGTGTTCTGCAAAGAGTTAAAATTGGGTTCTGGGATAGAAAAGGAGTAGATGGTTTTTTCTGACTGGTTGGCCAGTGTTTCAGTCAACATTATCACTGATTTAATCTGAAACAACGGACCACACAACTTAGAGGAAGATATACTTGCTCTCAGTTTTTGGAGATTTCAGAGGTTCAGTCCATGTCAGGTTGGGTCTGAGGAGCTCAGTGCCAGTGGCAGGAAGCAGAGAGACAGAGAAAGCAAGGCTCTGCTCTCACATCATGGAGGCCAGAAGCAAGGGGAGGATAGACCATATATAACCCCCAAGGCTACACCCATAAGGACCCCTCTTCAGCAGCCAAGCCTGCCTACTGTCTGTGAGATCTTGGGAGACATTCTCCATTACATCCATTACAGCCAGAAAAGACCTCGCTAAAGAGATTGGACATTTATGCTCAGATCTAAAAGGAAGGTGATGAATGGGAGGAATAATCCAGTTAGAGTACAGAGACTCTACATGGGTATAGATCTTTGGCCTTTGAGTGTAAGAAAGGCCAGTAAGGTTGGAGCTTATTGGGCCAAGGGGATGAAACAAGATTTGAATGCAGCAGGAACCAGATGATGAAGAGTTTGGAAAATTGTGGTCAGGAGTTGGGTGCATGTATGTGATTCTAAGTGCCACAGTGAGATAGTCAGCCTCCAACGTGACCCCAATGACCCTTGTCTCCTGCCATTCATGCATTTCTGTAGTTCTTTCTCAGGTTGAAGAGGGCTGACTTGTGTTCATAATGGGATATCACAGCAATGATGCTTTGAAATTTCTGGTGCTAGATCATAAGAGATGTTGCAGCTTCCTTCAGAGTGAATAGTCTAAGAGAGGGAGGTAGTGTGATGGGGTACGGCGTGTTCCCCAATAAATTCGGGTTCTTGATATTCCGTGGAGAAAAGAATTTCAACACTTATCAGTCACAACATCTGGCAGGTTTATTTTTAAGGAAAAACTGGGAAAGAAAAAAACTGGGATGCAGGAAAAGAAAGGGGAGTGAAAAAGGGTCCCTGGCCACCAAGTCTTAGGGCATGTTCCCCGATCACGAGCACACGCCGAGAGAGGGAACACGTGGAAATCCAGGGGGTATATGAGAGGGCGGGGTCCTCATTTCCAGCCCCTCTCTCTCAGGTTCCAAGTAATCGATAGGTTGGGCTCCAGGTGAGGGCAGGTTCCAGATAAACTGGCTCCTCCTCTTTCCAGCTTAGGTGGGCTGGGCTCTTCCGGAATTTGGCGGTACGGGTCTCTCTTGGGCCGAAACAAAGAAAAAAACTTCCAAGGGGTGGAGTTTTGGACTCACACTCTCCAGATTTTTAAAAGGCTAAAAACTATATTTTTATGAATTTTCCTGATACCTCCTTCTACCTAACATTTCACTTCTAAGCTACCTCATCAGTAGAAGCTGCAGTGTCTTTAATGCTGTATTGTGAGGACGTTTAAGCAGCCTGTGAAAGGCTTGCAAGAAAAGAAAGTGAAGCCTCCAGCTAATAACTGTGTGAGTGTACCTCCATCTTGGAGTTATCCACCAGCCCTAGACACACCCGTGGAGGACTGTGGTCCCTCACACATATTTCTTTCTCAATGTGTGTGGTACTGGGGATTGAACCCAGGGGCATTATATCTCTGAGTTACACTCTAGCCACATTTTATTTATTTATTTTGAAACAGAGTCTCGGTAGGTTGCTGAGTGTCTTCTTGAGTTGCTGAGGCTGGTTTCAAACCTGTGATCCTCCTGTCTTAGGCATGTGTCACCATACCTGGCTCCTCACACATATTTCATTTATAAACATTCTGGGGTATATCTCTAAAAGGCAAGATATCTTTCTTCTCTGTCTCTGTCTCTGTTTCTCTCTTTTGTTGTACTAGGGATTGACATTCTACCTCTAAGCTATATCCCCCAGCCCTTTTTTCTATTTTTTATTTTGAAAGAGTCTCAGTAACTTGCCGAGGCTGGCCTCGAACCTGAATCCTCCTGTCTCAGCCTCCCAAGTACTGAGGTTACAAGTGCACACTACCACACCCTGCTTGGTAGTTGTATTTTGAGGCTTGATCTAATTCAGGTTCTTTTTGTTTGAGAACACTTTATAGGAGATGGTATTTGCCTTAAGAGGCACATAGCCAGTTGTCTTATCTTCCTGTGATGTTACCAACTATTGATGAACAATGCTGAGATACGTGGGCTTTTTAAGATTAAAAAGTGGTGGTGCACGCTTTTGTAATCCCAGTACTTGGGAAGCTGAGACAGGAGGATCTGGGTTCGTAGCCAGCCTCAGCTACTTAGTGAGGCCCTCTGCAACTTAGTGAGACCCTATTTCAAAATAAAGAATAAAAAAATAGGGCTAGGAGCCGGGCGTGGTGGCGCACGCTTGTAATCCCAGCATTCGGGAGGCTGAGACTGGAGGATCCGGGTTCGAGGCCAGCCTCAGCTACCTAGTGAGGCACTCCGCAACTTAGTGAGACTCGGTTTCAAAATAAAGAATAAAAAATAGGGCTGGGGGTGTAGCTCAAAGGTAGAATGCCCCTGAGTTCAATCCCCAGTTC
>PVLC010034882.1:0-16804 GCA_004027655.1 Graphiurus murinus | reverse complement strand
GTGAAATCTCAGGGTAGTTTTGATTTGCATCTCCCTGATAGCCAATGATGTGGAACATTTCCTCATACATTTATTGGCCATTTGTATTTCTTCTTTTGTGAAGTGTCTATTTAGATCCTTTGCCCATTTTTTGATTGGGTTATTTGCTCTCTTAGTTGCAATTTTCTTGAGTTCTTTGTATATCCTAGATATTAAACCTTTATCTGAAGTGTAACTGGCAAAAATTTTCTCCCACTCTGTCGGTTCTCTGTTGAGGTTCTTGATAGTTTCCTTTGCTTTGCAGAAGCTCTTCAGTTTATTGCAATCCCATGCATTGATCAGACCTATGCATGTGTATCTATGTTTATAGCAGCTCAATTCACAATAGCCAAACTATGGAAGCAGCCAAGATGTCCAACCACAGATGAATGGATTACAAAATTATGGGATATGTACACAATGGAATTTTACTCAGCCATAAAGAAGAATAAAATCATGTTCTTTGCAGGGAAATGGACGCAACTGGAAAACATTATGTTAAGTGAGATTAGTCAGTCACAAAGAGTTAAGAAGCATATGTTCTCCCTAATATGTGGATGCTAGGGAGAAGATGGGGCATAGGAGGGTCTCCAGATGAAAAGGAGAGATCCTCGAAAAGCAAAGAAGTTGATTTAATAGTAGTGGATGCATGGGGCAGAGGGACGCCCTAAAGCACATGATGTACTTACACAGTCATATCAAGGTCACTCACTGAAGTGAACCTGAGGGGGATGGAGGGGGAGGGAATGGGGTGGGAATTGGGGAAGGGGTCAAATGAGAATTGTGTGCAAATATGTTGTTAACAACTAGTACTTAACAAAGATGTATGCTATATTGCACGAATTACTACAATAAAAATTATAATTAAAATAAATAAATAAATAAATGAATGGGATTGAGTGGGCATGATTTTGGAATTGAAATAAATTAAGGATTTGGGAGTGGATTCATGTATTTGGTGAGAAATGATGCTACAAATAATGTAATATTAGGGAACCACGAAATACTTTTTAGGAACCTACAAAAATTAAGAACAGAAGCTGGATGTGGTGGCACAGGGCTGCAAGGGGATCGAAGGTTCAAGGCCAGTCTCAGCAACTTAACAAGATCCTCAGCAATTTAATGAAACTCTGTCTCAAAATTAAAAAAAAAAATAAAAAGGGCTGGGCATATAGCTTGGAGATAGAAAGAAAAAAAGGAAGAAAAGGAAGAAGAAGGAAGGAAAGAAGGAAGGAAAAGAGAAAACCTAAGGACATAAAAAGAAGATACAAATCTTTGTTTAATATTTGCTTTTGCTAGGTATTTCACCAATTGCTTTGTTTTCCCCAGTTTATAAGAAAACTGACAGTTTGAATATGAATAGAGTAGACCTGGGAGTTAGAAAAACATCTACCTAATTTTACATAGGTTTTCCTTTTTGTTAATTAATTGCACTTCCTTAACCTTGCATAATAAACTTCAATAAGTCAAAACCATTGAATACTTTGCCTACATTTTATTTCAAGAGAAAAGAAAATGGAAGATTTAATTTAACAACATCACCAACAAAAATCCACAGAGGAATTTCAGATAATAATCTATATCTAAGAGCAGTTTTCCCAGCCCTGCTTTCTCCTAGTTCCTCTTGTTCATGATCACTATTTCATGATCTTACAATAGTTATCACTGTATGGGATTTTATTTTTTTTATTTCATTACATACTCACTATTGTCTCCCCATGTCTAAAATGCTGGCTCTGAGAGTAGAAACATTTTCTGTTATCTCACTGCTATATCTCCAATATCTAAATTGTACTTGGCACCGAGTAGAGACCCAATAAACAACTGCTCGATTAAATTTAGTTTTATATAATAGTGACAATGATACAAGCTTCCAATATAAAAATGTCATATTCTATAAAGAGGCAGGATTGTATAGTAGACAGAGGGTGTGTTTGAAACCAGATGGTTTACTCAGTGCTTCCAAATCTATCACTTCATTTAATCTTCACAAATTCCATGTGAGGTGGACTGTGTTATCATTCCGAGTTTGTGGAGGATAATCAGACATCTAGAGAACAAAGTGAACCCCACAGAAATATGTAAAAAGATGGTTTCAGAGATGAAAGCGAAACACCTATCGATTTCGAGTGATATAATGTTCACTTTATTTTCCACCTATATTGAACCAACAAAACTGCATAGGAAAGGGGGCTAAAAATAATAGATAAACAAAAAGATTATAAAGAAAATAATGAGAGAAGTCAAGCTGTAGTGAACAGCAAAGTATTGAAAAGTGGGGTTGAATGGGATAGTAATGATGACTAATAAGGGATATATATATATATATATGAAGATAAAATTATTAAATTTAATATGATGTGAAGGTATAGCTAGTGCCATTAAGAGTTTTTGATTTGGGAATCTTGACATTTTGTTTGTACCTTTACAGGGCAAATTATATTGCTAAAAATAAGTACTGAGACAATTGACTTCGTGTTTTCTTTACTAAACCAGGCATTATACAGAGAGAGAGAGAGGGAGAGAGAGAGATACGAGAGAGAGGGAGAGAGAGAGATAGCAGAGAGAGAGAGAGAGAGAGAAAATGATTATAAAGGAAATAATGAAGAAAGTTAAGATGTAGTGAAGACGAAAGTATTAAAACGTATACATGTTTGTGTGTATACATATATAGAGAGAGCAAGTGTGTGTGTGTGCGTGTGTGTGTGTGTGTGTGTGTGTGTGTGTGTGTATACACATATATAATGTGGCCATGCGGTATGAGAAAAGTTCTGCAGGTAACCTGACAAAAGAGCGTACATACATGTAAATAGTACAAAACCAGAGCCAGGCGTGGTGGCACATGCTTGTAATCCCAGCATTTGGGAGGCTGAGACTGGAGGATCTGGGTTCTTGGCCAGCCTCAGCTGCTTAGTGAGGGCCTCCGCAACTTAGTGAAACCCTGTTTCAAAATAAAGAATAAAAAAATAGGGCTGGGGCTGTAGCTCCGAGGTAGAATGCCCCCAGGTTCCATCCCCAGTACCGCCAAAAAAAAAAAAAAAAGTACAAAACCAGAGTGTTTTTTTGTTTGTTTGTTTGTTTGTTTTTTCGGTACTAGGGATTGAACTCAGGGGCATTCTACCTCCGAGCTATACCCCCAGCCCTATTTTTTACTTTATTTTGAAACCGGGTCTTACTAAGTTGCAGAGTGCCTCACTAGGTAGCTGAGGCTGGCCGCGAACCCGGATCCTCCGGTCTCAGCCTCCCCAATGTTGGGATTACAAGCATGTGCCACCATGCCTGGCTACCAGAGTGTTTTTTAAAGAGTATTTTGTCAAGCCAGGCATGGTGGGGTGGCACATACATGTAATCCCAGTTCTTGGGAGGCTAAGACAGGAGGATCACAGGTTCAAGGCCAGCCTTATTAATTTAGTGATTCTCTCAGCAACTTAGAGAGACCCTCCATGTTTCAAAATAAACACGAAAAAGAATTGAGGGCAGAGCTTTGTGGAACAACTCTCAGTACCAAAGAAAAATGAAAATTTGTCAGTGTATAGTCAACAAGCTAAGATTCATAATTATATCAACTTTGAAGAAGACAATGATAATTATATTTCAATACTGGATGTGTTAAGATATATTTGGATATGGTCCAAGTCAGAGTTTATCAGCTGTGTGTCAGGTATGAAATATGCTTTTCAGCAAATAAGGCAATGCAAATAACAGTTCCCAAACCTGTGTTATCAATAAATTTATGGAAGAAAAACTAAAATTACGATACTGATTGAATTATGCAGAAACTAATTGCTAAAAATTAATTCTATCACACACACACACACACACACACACACACACATGCACAGACACAGGCATACAATTTGAAATTGCATCACTGTAATCTAATTATTTTAATAGAAGCTAAACCAATTACACATAATTACTTGCAACCTTGAGGTTAAAAATACTGATGCAAAAACTCTGCAGCTATGTAAATGTACCAGTATAATATTTTAATTACATCCACACATCCATTTAAATTAGGTAATTCCATTTTATCTATGAAACAATTACCTTTGTAACTGAGTTCATTTCATATGGCTTCGTTTATGGAAAAAATTTTAATATTGACAAAATTAAAATCACCCAGATATATTCAAATTTATTCTAATTCAATGTATCTAATCCACAGTGGGAAAAATGTCAAGCTGGTTATTTGGTATATTGGAGAAAAACAAAAAGAATACCTTCTTTGACACACATATTTTCAAGATCTAAAAAGTTATGTTTTGGTGAAATATGTAAACATTCTGATATATATATATATATATATATATATATATATATATATATATATGATACCTTAGAATATGGTAAGAATATTGACTATATTAGGCACCTAGATTCCAAGGAATTCAACAAATATATTAGTTATTTCTGAAAATATGATTTAATATTTACCTGATAATCTCAAAATTCATTTTGTTAAATTAATTAAACAAATAGCACTACTAGACATAAGCTTTAGTCAAAGTAAAGGACATATCCTCAAGCTCTCTTTTCCTGGGATTCATAAGATTATAATAGGTCCTGCTCTGTATTGTTTAAAGCACTTCAAATGTCAGTATCACTCCTCTAAATTCAGTTCTACCAATTATTCTAAATTATTTAGAGTAATTATTCTTCCTGAAACTTTCTCCATATCTTCATTTTTTGAGGGGGGTATTGGAGGTTCAACCCAGAGTTATGCCTCTAAGCTATACGCCCAGCTATTTTTCATTTTTTTTTAAATTTTTGAAACAGGGTCTTATGAAATTGATAAGGCCATTGTTGACTGCCCTCCCTTTAACCTGTGAACCTGTGATCCTCCTGTCTCAGTCTCCCAAGTACTGGGATTACAGGCACGGTCGTTCCACCATGCCTGGTCCAAAATTTAATTATAAAATTCTCAAAATATATATATATATATATTTTGCGGTACAGAGGATTAAACCCAGGGGCATTCTACCTCTGAGCTACACCCCTAGTCCTATTTTTTATTCTTTATTTTGAAACAGGGTCTCACTAAGTTGTGGAGGGCCTCACTAAGTAGCTGAGGCTGGCTACAAACCCGGATCCTCCTATCTGTCTCAGCCTCCCAAGTACTGGAATTACAAGCATATCCCACCACACCCAACTAAAATAGACTTTTAATAGTTCAAAAATTACTTCAAGTTTTCAGTTCCTCCCTTACTTTTGTACAGATCAACTTAATGTTTCACCTTTTCAAACTTTGTTCCAAATAAATGCAATTATCCAAAAGCTTAAAAGTCTGCTGCTTAGCTGGGCATGGTGGCGCACACTTGTAATCCCAGCATTCAGGAGGCTGAGACTGGAGGATCCGGGTTCACGGCCAGCCTCAGCTACCTAGTGAGGCACTCTGCAACTTAGTGAGACTTGGTTTCAAAATAAAGAATAAAAAATAGGGCTGGGGGTATAGTTCAGAGGTAGAATACCCCTGAGTTCAATCCCCAGTACCACAAAAAAAAAAAAAAATCTGCTGCTTTGTTCTTCATGCATTACATATTTTGATTAAAGGTTCCAAACTGATTTATTCAAAATAAAAACTAAATTAAGTCTGCTTCTTAATATATATTTATCAATAAAGATAAGCACAAACACATTGCATATGACCATGGAGAAGTATGTTTATTTCAAATCATCATTGGTTTTGTTATTAGATGTTATAGCTAATGTTTATATTTATAATAAATATATTTTTAAGGTCTGGCATCCCTGGCTTATACTGTTGCAAATAAGGCAACTCAGTTGGCTAAATTCATGGATTATTTGCATATGACCACCAATTATAAGTGTATACATGTTTCTTAGGTTTCTTAATTCAATAATTTAGTGACTCTTAACATTCTCACTGATATAATCTAAAAGTCTGACCACCTAATTCAGAGGAAGGAAGATTTATTTGTTCATAGTTTCATTGGGGATTTCCAGTTGAGTCTATGTGATGCCAGGTACCATGGATCTCAGGGCATGGCCGTAGGAATTACAAAGAAGGAGAGCACAAGTCTTCACTCTCACATCATGGAGACCAGAAGCAAAACAGAGAGCAGGGGAGGAGGAACCAATACGTTAGCAACCAAGCCCTGCTTTCAACTTTGCTGCCTTGTTACTGTGAGGGCCAGGGGAACCTTCCAAATCCAAACCATCACAATGGGCTATGTAATCCAGTTCCCTAGGTTTTTTTTTTTTAATTTTTATTTTTATTCATACATTGTAAGCATACATCTTTGTTAGGTACAAATTGATAACGATATATGTGCTCACAATTCTCATTTGACCCCTTCCCCAAATTCCCACTCCACTTCCTCACCCTCTCTTCTATGCTCAAGTGAATTTCTACATGAAATATCTCAAAACAAGTATTTTTCTCATATTTCTCTTAACTGAATTTATACCATAATTCAATATACTATAAGCTGTTTTTCTTTTGGAGAAATAAACTTCCAAAAGTTGAAATTAATTCTATAATTGGATGAACATTTGGACCATTATTGGAAGCAAATTAATTGAATTTTTGAAGCCTCTGATGTCACTGATATAAAACTGACATAATTTAACTGTGTGTGGCATAACTAAGTTCTTCTGCAAATAGAACCACCAAGTATTACTGCACTTTATTTACACCTGCAAGAACACTGGAAACAAAAGTAAGTAAAAATTAATTTAGAAAAAATCTCATTTTGTAGTAATGAAAAGCTATGCTGCAGAGTAAGTTGTAAATCACATATTGCTATAGCATATATTAAACTTAAGCATTAAACTTAAAGATTAAACGTAATCTTCTAAGATAAAAAGGAACTTCTGTGGTAAATGCTATTGCTTCTTCAGCAGGGATAAATCCTCTAGCTTTCATTTGATCATTGATATTACTACATCCCCCATGGCAGATATTCAGGGTCCAAAAATATGTTGCTCGTGTTATATTTCATTATCAACTTTCATGAGAAATTGAGAGCTTCATAAATTCTTACACAAATTGTCTTGCCCTTTTATTAAGCTCATTACTGCTGAAATGATTTATTTTTAAACATAATAATGTTATCCAATAACAAAACAGTTGCACATGTCTGTCTTCAATAAATGACAAAACCACTCTAACAAGGACATTTAGACAAATGTCTATTATCTCTAGGGCAGAACCACTCAGCCTCAATTTTCTGCACATGCTTAAATATTTATTAACTTGTATTTCCCCTAATTCTCACTAAAGCTACCAACTTGCAGCCTGGCTGGCTTGTGACTTTCACAATCAATGACTCATGTTGTCATGTGGCCATCAAAGATAGCACCATCAAATACCACTAACTGAGACCCAAAGCAGTGAGTTTTATCCGGTGTCTGGTTTCTTAGTGTGCATCATTTTTATTAGCCATATTCTCCCCTGTGTCTGGAAAGGGTCAGAAAAAAAAAAGACTGGTTATTTTGGGTTATCTTTCAAATTTAATCATGTGTTAGGGAGAGAATTATAAATGCTGCCCTTATCCCTCATTCACCATTATATAAGTTCATGGCAGAGCTCCAAACTGTTTAGTAAAAGACTAACCATCCTGGGTTACTGCAAGGCAGCTATTAAAGTGTTATTTCAAATGGAACATCTAAGAAAATACTATAGTGGGCATGATGTCTGACAACAGGCATGAAATGGGGCTGGCTCATGTACTTGAAATTTTTATCACTCTCCCTAAATAACACTATCAAGAGACGTAAGTCTTCTAATACTTTTAATTGTATTAAACTGGTGTCAACAAGACTTTAAGTTTTCTTGAGAAATCCTTAAGAGAGTTTGACATAGAATTAATACTGTGGGCTCCACAGCCAGACTTTTTGGATCTAAATCCTTGCCTTGATACCTTCTAGCTAAGTATCCTTGCACAGCATGTTTTGACCATTCACTACTCAGCTAACCACATCTAATTACTAGGGAGAAAATAGTGTTCATCTTAATGCTTCATTATGAAGACCGAATAATATATGCAAAGTTAGACTAGCACCTAACAAGTAGTAAGTCCTCACAAAATGTTTGATATTATTATTACAAAGCTATTTTGAAAGAATCTATTCACGTTGGCTTCCCCATTAGATCATAAGAACTTCAAGCACAAGACTTTATCTTATTACATTTCTAGTGGCAACATGTACCTTAGTATAAGTATATAGTAGGCATTTAATAAATATTTATTGAGCTGGGTTTGCTGGTGCATGCCTGTACTCTTAATGTTTGGGAGGCTGAGACAGGAGGATCACAGGTTCAAGGCCAGTCTCAGCAATTTAGCAAGTCCCTCAGCAAATTAGCAAGATCCTGTTCTAAAATTTAAAAATGTCAGAAGATGTACCTCAGACATAGATTGCCCCTGGGTTCAATGCCCAGTACTAAAAGTATGTGTATTTATTGAACAAGTATGAATAAGTGTGCAATACTTTTTTCCTAACATTTAACATTTAACTCATTTTATTATAGCTGATTATTGAAGTATTTGATACCCCTAGGAAGTGATCAGGGTGATTGATGACAGTGTGTGTGCTCAGTTCATCTTATATAATGTGTTTTGTATACATTGGATGCTCAA
This sequence comes from Graphiurus murinus, assembly GCA_004027655.1. Classification (NCBI taxonomy): domain Eukaryota; kingdom Metazoa; phylum Chordata; class Mammalia; order Rodentia; family Gliridae; genus Graphiurus; species Graphiurus murinus. The sequence continues at coordinate 8,183 of PVLC010034882.1, read as the reverse complement.
TTAATATTTAGTAAAAGGTGAAAGAGTTTCAGCTTCTCAACTTCCGGGTGTCTGATATTTGAAAGTCATTTGTCCTTTTTGCATCTCAGTTTCTTCATTTTCAAAACATTTGTTCTGTGAGGACTGGCTTAGAATAGAGAAAGGAAATGAAAAAAGGACTGTTCTTGTCTATTTTAATACAGTAGGACAGCCTGTTCCTAAGTGAGCTTCACAGGGTAGTGGCAGTTCTTCTGAGCAAAGCCATGGGCTTTGAGGAATGATGAAAAGCTAAAGGCAGAGATATTGTTCAAAGACTTCTCTCCCTGACATTGCTTTTCCCCCCTGGAGGAGAATGTGATCTTGCAGATTGCTAGATGGCGTATGTACCAGACAACCTGAGGTTTGTACACATCCCCATCAACTGAACTTTATAAATTAATTGGTTGAGTTAGGCAAGAAAAATAATGCTGATTTTGAAAATTAAAAAGTGTGGCCTAATAAAAAATAGGCTTTCAGATCTGAGAATACCCTATGTAGTTTGGCAAGTAGCAGTTCATCTATTCCAGATTTCTCCTTCCCCCCCTCTAATGACAAAGAGAAGTTCTGCTGAGACATGCAAATGGGCTTATGTTATGTGTGCACACCATGATTCTGATAAACTTCTGTATTTTAGCTAATATTTAGAAAGATCCCAGAATATTCATGTGCAACATAAATTATGTTTTCTTTATCAAATACACTTTTGAAATTCAGGCTCAGCAAGAGAAAATATTCATGTGTATGCTTAACTGAAGAAAAATACAAAATCTTTTTATGCTAATATGTGATGTGGAGCTCCAATAAGGAAATAAAATTCACATCATTTGCCAAATTTATCTGATGACAGAAATTCTGTAGGCCTAGTATAGTATGAAATGCACTTTGGGGAAAAAAAAAACTGAACTAAATAAAGAGAAAATCAAGAGCCCAAACTACGGTGTTTGTGGTATTTCAATTATGGTAAGAAAATTTGGAGCTAAATTTTCTCCTATTTTTAGGAAACTATTTTCTCCAAAGCTATTTTTAGATATCATTGAATTAATTTAGATTTAGAGTTAATTTAATTAGAGTGATTTAATTTAGAGTTTCATTTTAGAAAGACTGATATCCATATATATGTATATATGTGAAATTTAAAAATAAAAAAAGGTTTCTATGGTCTCAATATTTGTGTCATATCAAAATTCATGCACATTCACAAATTTATCTTACGTTGAAATTGAACATCTAACTGAATGTGATGGTGTTTGGAGGTGATGGAAAGGAGAGTATAGCAATGTCATGAATATGATGAATACCCTTGGAAGAAGTAAACAGAGAGCTAGCTAGTGCCTTTCCACCATTTGATGACACAAGAAGTTGGGTATCTCTAACCACCCAATCTATAATTTTATAACTCACCCAATATATGGTACTTGGTTAGAGCAGCCCAAGCATATCACAACAGTGTTGACTGGTGAAAAAATATTTTCTTTTCTCCCTTTTAAACACCTTTCCTATTATAAATTCTTATATTTCATTCTCATGCTTTTAATCTTTTAAAACTTGTTGGAGAACGTGTTTGATTTTGATGAGTAGATAATATTCCAGTCCTGCAATTAACATCTTGAAGCAAAAATCTACTAGATGTTAAATTATTGCCTTCGGATATATTTTCTGTAACGATAAGCTCTCTTACGTAAAAATGCATTTTTTTAAACTAGAGGATAGAAGGGTAGGGAAACAGAAGTATTTGCTAAGGAAATCAATATTCAAAGCCTTTCATAGTTCAAGAAAGGTTTTTTATGTTAGATAATAATAAACGATATTACTATACTCATCATTATTTCATAATACTGTGTTGTTAATGTGCTAGAAACTATTTTAATTGTTTTATTTTACTACCATTTTAACCTTCATGATTATCTGAAATAATTACTTTTATTAGCCTCAATTTACAGATCAGAATTTGAGACACAGAGATTTTAGGTAAATTGTCAAAAATCCCTAATCTAACCAAAAGTAGAATCCAGATACAAATGCAGGGCATACAACTTCAGAGCTCCTTTGGTTAAGTACCATTGTATCATTTCTTAGCAATTACACAAATACACACACACACACACACACTTCAAAGAAATGCAAATACTGGAACTTGACTTTAGCTTGCCTTATAAGAGTACTGAAGAGACTCAAAATTGTTAGAGGTAGTCCTCATATGCACTCATCTGCTTATTTTCCCAATTTTTGCTGATCAGCCAGCCTTCACTCTGCATTATTCAGAATTAAATCCTTGGCCATGTAGACATCATTCCTTTCTTGTTTCTGTATTACTATTTTCAAATTTAACTCTGATATTATTTCGATCAAAGTGTGATTTCAGTGTAGATGTATTAGGCAAAATATGCATTACTGGTGAATTTAACCTTTAAAAACATGTTGATAATGAAGTACACATAAGACCACATGCATCTATAGACATGTTCTCCTGTTACTGACTCTCTCGTGACCCAAATCAAAGTGACAAGTCACGTTCACAGTGAAGCAGGAGATTTCATGGTTGTGTGGATGGAAAAGCTCTCCAATTCTTTCTTCTATTCATCACCTTTACAACTTGCCTACCTGACAATTACACTTCCTAAACCTAGATAATCTATTTTCCCAGTCAATATTTAGCTAGAACCTGGATATATTTCACTTTAGTGGGAAGATGCCATTTTGAAATTGTAATGCTGACTCACTCAGATGTCCTTAGTCTTATTTCTATCAAATTTACTTTGTAGTTAGCGTATACAAATTTAGTTTTTTCTATCCTTTCCTAGGAAAAAATGCATTATTTATTTATTTAACATTATTTCCATATGCAGGTTTCCATGAAGCACCAAATATGCATTGATATTTATTTTCCTGAAAAATATAATTATTGTTACATTTGCTTTAAGAACTGAGAAAAATAAGATAGGATCTGGCATATGTGGGCATTTTTATTTTATACAAAAAAAGTCTTAATAAAATTGTAAATATTGCATGTGTGCTCATGAAGACTTTGTAATTCTTAAGTGGAAGAATTCTCACTCTCCTAAAATACCTCTTATAAGCTCTTCCTTCAGCTTTGCTAAACTTCCTCTTTACTTGTTTTACTTTTTTCTAAATCATCACAATTCAAGAATTTTAAAAAGCTATCACATTTACTATACTAGAATGTATTTTAATTTATGCATGAAGAATATAAATACAACTAAGAGAAAACTATAAGACAGAGTACAAGATGCTGCTCTTTCTTGTTATTCTTCGTGTGTGTGTGTGTGTGTGTGTGTATGTGTTACTGGGTATTGAACCCAGGGGCATTCTACCTTCTAGCTACACTCCCAGCCCTATTTTATTTTTCATTTGGAAACAGTGTCTCGCTAAGTTGCTGACAGTCTTGCTAAGTTGCTGAGGCTGGACTTAAATCTGCAATCCTCCTGTTTCAGCCTCGTAAGTGCTGGTATCATAGGTGTGCGCTACCATACCCAGCTGATGCTCAGCATTTTACCTGGAGCCTTTTTACTCTCTAGTTACTCATCATTACTTGTGACATTTAGAGCTAATAATCCATTTCCTAACAGCAAAATAACGGCAGTGATAGTGATTAACAGTGCATACTACTGAGCAAACACATTGGCTTCTGTACTTACATTTAATTTTTGCAAGAATTATCTGAAGTAGATGCTGATACTCTTTGCAAAGTACAGATGGGGCACTGAGGCTCATAGAAGCTCACAAACTTGTCCAAAGAAAGCACTGTGTGAGGAAGCTTCTCTTCAAAGGTGGGAATGAGGGACCCCAAAACCTATATGCTTAACTAATTAGCTACCACACCTCCTTAGGTCACATCTGAATGCTCATCTTTCTTTACACTTCTCTCTGCACCCGCCAATATAAAAGAGCCAGGCGTGAAAGCTTCTTCAACCTCTTCATTTGAGAAAATGAGAACCCAGAGAGAAATGGAAATCAGGCCTCAATTTAATGTAAAACAGAGGTCAGACTTGAGAGGCCTTATCTATTGAATAGCAGCGGTTTGAATCGCTGAAAGTCCCTTCTCGCACAGAATAATCTCTGCAAATTCAATTCAGTTACATCAATGTGATTATGAACTATGTAATGACTTATGGAAATTTAAAGTTAGGAGCAAACAGATTGATTTGTGCTCTGCTGACCAGAGCCTATTCTGTAGGGACGGGCACAAATTTTATTTTTATGTAAATCACCTGAAATGCAGCTCTTTCTTCTAAATTATATAAAACTGGCATTTGCCCATGTGCTTTATTTCCTGGGCAGCAGGAACCTTGGCTGGCACCTGAAAGCCCAATGCAAATCCAAATGTGAATGTGAGGGAAATGAGGGGAAAGTATTAGAGACAGAGGCAATTTCCATTTCCAATTTCAGAAATTGACAAATGCATTGAGGTTTGATGTCCATTTTAGTGTGATTTAATAGAAAAGTTTGGAATTAGAATCAGAAAGGGTTGGGCTCAAATTCTATATGGCTGATTTTCTTTTCCATTGGGAACTTGGCCGCTCTTATCTCTAGTGTCCACATCTTCTTCATTCTTTTCACAAATATTTATTGAGAACCTCTTATATGCCAGTCACTTGGATAAGACCCCAGGAGATGAGAAGTATAAGGTGCCTCATTAAAGCAGTTCAGCATCTATAGGCTAGATAAAAGTCACATAAAGGCAGAAGATTTGCAATACTGGAATAAGATAATAGTGGAGGTAGAGGAAAAGGTAACATTTTAGAGAGACTGCTTGATTTCCCTGCAGTATGGTAGGCTTCTGAGAAAAGACAATATTTGAGAAATAATACAGCTTACAGATGGGAAATTAATATATATATATTTAGCAGGACTATTACTGGCAATAAGTACAACACATATAAGTACTGATCCTGATGATCTGCATCAAAATGATAGTTTTAATAGTAATATTGTACTAGTATAAAATGAGGAATTAACTTTGCTTTTCAAAATGTAGTCTGCTACTATATATAAATAACTAATTTGTTAATACCATAATTAGTCCAATTTGTGCCCTTTATCGATGCTAATGAGACTGTGAAGACCAGAGTGTGGAACTCCCATAATGGCAGAGGAGCCTTCAGGTTACCATATTCCAGCTCAGAATGTGCTTTTTATACCTGGAGTATAAATGCAGTATGGGGAGGGGGAGAATGGGGAGAGAGGCAGGGGAAAGCCCACCAAGTGCTTTGTGAATGTATGTCACCATCACTATGAGCTGCCTTATGATGTGAGACTATAATGCACCAGTAAAAGTATAAAAATGAAAATAAAAATGAATAACTAACTAAATAAATAAATGTGGTCAAGCCACTCATACTCCACCTGTCATACATAAAATGTAAGGTACCTGAGTTGGGTAAGGTTCCAAAAACCTGCCCATGGACTACTATGTTAGTTCTCTCAACCTCATCTCCTTCTCTACACAACCCAGTCTGTAGTCTTTCTTTTTGCCTTGTGCTTTTCCTAGCCTTTTTGCTTTGCAAAATGTTTCAATTAGTACATGGAAGGTATTTTTCAGGGATTTCCCCAAATGCGAAAGATATACGAGAAGTGTTTGCATTTTAAAAAGAAATCTGAGCCAGGCACAGTGGTGCAAGCCAGTAATCCAGATACTTAGGAGGATGAGACAGGAACATTGTAGGTTCAAGACCAGCCTCAGAAACTTTCAAGGCCAAGTCTCAGAAACTCCATGAGACCCTGTTTCAAAACAAAAAATAAAATCTGGAAGTGTATCTCAGAGGTAAAGTGTCTCTGGGTTCAATCTCCAGTACCAAAAAAAAAGTTTCAAAAAGGAAGCTCCAAACTGCTTCTGACTTTATGTCATCTTCTCCACAATTTTCCAGAAATTAGAGCCCTTCAACTATATATATATATATATATATATATATATATATATATATATATATATAAACTTCAAATATATATATATATATATATATATATATATATATATATATATATATATATAAAATTTGCCAGGCATGGTGGTGTATACCTGTAATCCCAGTACTTGGGACAATGAGACAGATCATCCTATTGGAGCATATATCTGCACTATTGGGAACGTACCTAGAATCTTAACTAATGGGCTCTTGGAGATATATATATATATAACTTTAATAGACACTGCCAAACAATTTTCTAAAAAGGTCCTACAAGTTCTCATAGTTACCAAGAGTTGATGAATTTGTTTTTCTTTATTCTCACCAATAATCAGTGTCATAAATCTTTTGAACATTAGTCTTTCTGGTGAGTGTAGTGTATCATTGACTTATGGCTTTAATTTGTTTATCCTTGATATCTAATGGGAATTATTCCTTTTTTATATGTTAACTGTCCATTGAGGTATCCTTTGTAATGTTCATCTTGTCACTTGCTTATTTTTTCTAGTTGGGCTACCTTATAAATAAGTGGAACAATAGGCCCCCAAAATGTCTGTACCTTGATCCTTGGAAACTATAAGGAAACTTGGAATTGTGTTATCTTATATAGAAAAAAGGGGGTGGATGTAATGTTAAGGACCTTCAGTATAATCACATGCGGATATTTTTAAAATAAATTTTTGAAGTTATATATTTTACATTTTATTTTCTAATTATTGATTACATATTGAAATTGATTGACAACTTTTATGAATCTTATAAGCAAAGGTCTTTCCATTATTTTCTCCAATTTCTGCCACTGATCTCTTCCTTCCAAAGTCAATGATACTTGCCTTCACCTCTTCTATTCAATTTTGTACTGAAGTTATCCCAATGATAAAGTTTTACCGTTTTTTTGTTTGTTTGTTTTGGTACTGGGGGTTAACCTGGAACATTCTACCTCTGAGCTATATACCTAACCTTTTTTATTAATTAATTTATTTGAAATAGGGTCTCATTAAGTTGCTGAGACTGGCCTTTAACTTGCAATCTTCTTATCTCAGCTTCACAAGTACTGGGATTACAGGTGTGTGTCACCACCTCTGGCCACTGCTAAAATTTAAGAAAATAAAAATAAATAGCATTCATATTGCAAACAAAGATATAAATTCAATTTAATTCCCAGATTTCATCTATGTAATCATATTTAAATATTTATTTATTTATTTACTGTGTTGATGGTGAGTGAGCCCAGGGGTGTTCTACCACTAAACCACACCTCCAGCCTTTAAAATTTTTTTTTATTTGAAAACAGGATCTCACTAAGTTGAAGACCTCACTAAGTTGCTGAGGCTGTCCTCAAACCTGTGCTCTTCTTGTCTTAGCCTCCCAGTACTGTAATTACAAGCATGAGCCACTGCACCCAGCTTGAAATTTATTTTTAAAAAGCTTCTAAAATCTTTCACAAAGTTGGAGAGTACGAGAACAATATATAGTGTAGTATATATAGTAGTATTTCTGTATACACATAATGAAACATTTGAAGTTAGGATTTTTTTTTTTTTTTTTTTTTTTTTTTTTTTTTGCGGTACTGAGGATTGAACTCGGGGGCATTCTACCTCCGAGCTACACCCCCAGCCCTATTTTTTTTTTTATTCTTTATTTTGAAACCGGGTCTCACTAAGTTGCGGAGTGCCTCACTAAGTAGCTGAGGCTGGCCGCGAACCCGGATCCTCCGGTCTCAGCCTCCCGAATGCTGGGATTACAAGCGTGCGCCACCACGCCCGGCTTGAAGTTAGGATTTTAAAGCAATACTACTTATAATATCAAAGTGTGAGTTACTTAGGGATAATTATCTAAAGATATGCAAGATATATGAAGGTTTGAGTATTATTTACTTTCTATCTATTACCTTAGATAATATCCACACAAGATCTTGTTTCTACATCAGTAAACATAAAGTGAATTTTTCTCACTCTTCATGATGATGTGTGGATTGAGATATTCATATGAAAGTCACATATCATATCATATCGTATCATATATATGATACCACATAGTAGAAATCAATTTACTGAAAATTGCTTCTTCAGACTTAGTCCGAAGCAGACACAGAACTTCACTAAAAATGATTCCTTTGGAGAAAATTTTATTAAGAAACAATTTACAATCTAAGGTTTAGAGAGGTTAATCTGGAGGTGAGAAGAGGTGTGACTTTGAACTGGCAAGAGAAGCAAAGTGTTTCTGGAGCTCAGTGATTGC
>PVLC010034881.1:0-16742 GCA_004027655.1 Graphiurus murinus | reverse complement strand
TTATATGTATTTTGTATAATTGTTGAAAATTAAATAATATCTATCATGCAAATTTAATTAAACATACCATTAATGTGTAATTGATTAAGCATTTCTAGTAGGGTGTGATTCATGGTAGTATAGTTTAATTTCCATTTCAGGGAAGTTTGTGGTCCTGCCTCCTCAGAAGCTTCATGGGGCATTTCCTCACAAAACTCATTGTCATTGATTGAACCTGTGGCAGATTGATATTCTGGGTCTCTAAGACCCTTTTAGGGATATAAAACCAGGGTCCCTTCTTGTCCTATGACTCTGAACTCCAATAGTGATGGAGTCTGCTTGGTTTTCCACTCATTTAACACTTTAACTACAATGGTGTAGGATGTGTAAAGCACGTCTTGATATGTTTCCTCTTCTCTGTGCAAGATAACAGTGACATGGACGTTTTTAGCATTAAGAGCGTAGCACAAGCTAAAAATGTCTCTCTGCATCTCCTTGTTCTGTAGAAGCATGATAGGAAAAGATCTGGTTATGGGATTTCTAAGAAGTACAGATCCAAGGTGTGGATCCACCTATTTTTATGGTCTTTCTGTATTAGTGGGAATCCCATTAGTTCTCTTGCCCTTACACCATTACCACCTTTTCCTTATTTTTCCTATTTAAGTGCCTTATATACGGTTAGTGAATAATCCCTGACTCCCTCAGTTACTCTCTCAGAAACTGCCTTTTAGGAAGATTTATACTTTTTACCACAGGACCAAATGAATAAAAAATCAGAAGTTGAGCCGGGCGTGGTGACGCATGCTTGTAATTCCAGCATTTGGGAGGCTGAGACCAGAGTATCCAGGTTTGTGGCCAGCCTCAGCTACCTAGTGAGGCCCTCTGCAACTTAGTGAGACCCTGTTTCAAAATAAAGAATAAAAAATAGTGTTGGGGCTGTAGCTCGGAGGTAGAATGCCCCTGAGTTCAATCCCCAATACCGCAAAAAAAGAAAAAAAATCAGAAGTCATATACACTAGATCATTAGAGTTGAAAGGACCTCAGAGAGGATCTAATGAAATCAGAGACATATAAGTTACTGGTGGAACTTGACAGAGACATTTGGCTGTCTCTGAAATTCTCTTCACATCAACATTTTTACCATTACTATGACGTTCTATTTTCACATACCGTTATCGCAACAAGGAGAATATGAAAAAAATTCATTTACTTAGAAAAAGATAATCACTTCTAAAAGTGAACAAGTCATGTTTTAAATTGTAATCTGAGTCAAGTACTGTGGCAGGGACTAAAACCAAAACAAATTGTCCAACAAATGAACAATAATAACAAAATTCCCAAAACAAGAAAGGGCAAAGTCTGTTCTCAAAATACTTACCAACTATACAAAAAAAAAAAAAAAAAAAAAGACACAGACTTAACAACTGCTTTATTGAACCCAGGGGCATTCTACCTCTGAGCTACAGTCCCAGCCCTATTTTTTATTCTTTTATTTTGAAACAGGGTCTCACTAAGTTGCGGAGGGCCTCACTAAGTAGCCGAGGCTGGCTGTGAACCCGAATCCTCCTGTTTCAGCCTCCCAAGTACTGGGATTACAAGCATGAGACACCATGCCCAGCACAGTTGTTTATTAATTCTGAAAAAGTAAAGTGAGGTTAGTAAAATTACTGAAGAGACTTCCTTTGAAGAGGCAAAGTTTAGATTAAACCTTGAAAGGTGATATAACAAAACCATACTTTTAGTCTTAAAAACATTAAAATTCTTTGAGACACATAACATCATTTTCTAAATAAACTTTATTGAAGCAGAGTGGAACAAAGTGGTAACTCACCAGGAAAATTGATGTCAAATAAATTATTTCTTTGTCATATCTCCTATAAAGATGTTTCACAAATCCCCCAGTCATATCTCAGATGGAAAACCACTTTACTGATTACCTTCTCTGCTTTAAGATGAACAGGGAAAGTGATTTCTCAAGCAGAAACAGTGGATTTGCTGAAGGGACTTTAGTGCCAGGAGTCTAGTTTGGTGTTGATGAGTCAGTGCTTGAAGCTCATCTACGCTTAGACAAATCTCAGTTGTGTTCTGTATGTATGTGTGTACACTGAATATCTGTAACACTGCTTATTTAGCTATGTTTACATCTCTCACATTTACTACTTATTTCATTTAGTAGACCATGTAAGAGACCAACCTGTGAAATAGTTAAGCTTAGGAGAGGTCAATCTACCTAATTAAAGAAGAAAAATGAATAAAGAAATTAAATGACTCTGTATAACTAGACTATAGACTGTTTTGATTAGGTCAATAACTTGGAGTTGAAAATAGAGATTAGGATTAGGTTCTCTTAAACTCTCAGGTCCAACTTTTACAATGAACTGTTGTCACTCAGTGTTAGGTTGTTTCTCTATTGCTGTGATAATGAAAGATTAAAGAGCATGTCCGGGTATGTGACTGACAATATAGAATATGAGGCAGAAAGAGAGAGCACCCAATTGTGAAGGGATTAGAATGGAAGCTGTGACGCCCCTTCACCCAAGTTTTTCTTAGGTTGATGCATATTCCACCTGTTTAGTCTTTGCCTTTGGACTTAATTTCCTGTGTTGTATGTTTCCTGTGTTCTTAAAGCTTGAAGCTATTGGCCTTATTTTAGAACACATGCAAATTCTCATTAAAACACAGCATTTATTTGACTACAATTCTAGCAGTATATGTATTAGGATGCTAAACAGTAACATAAAATTTAGACTAATATAGAAAAAGTTACCTGGATAAATCTTTACAAAATGCTATTTTCAAATCATCATAAATGTGCAAAAATTGTTTACAGTGGTCCATTCTTGCCTTTCATATCAAGTTATATATTTTAGAATGATATTCTTGTTCCTCTGTAACTCTACTAAATATCTTGCTTCACTGCAAAAAGGCTGTGCGGTTTTTCTTCACATACATTTTTTTATGGTTCTGGCAATCAAAATTTTCAGTTTCATTCTAGATCATGGTCATAGCCATAACCCAGTTATGCTAGGACAGCGGAGTGGGCTGCTTTAACAAATGGTGTTGGCAAAACTGGTTAACCATATGCAGGAAAATGGAAATAAATCCCACTTTCTCACCCTGCACAAGAGTCAACTCAAAGTGGATCAAAGACCTGGAAGTTAGGCTAGAGACCTTGCAGCTACTTGAAAAGGGCATAGGACCAACACTTGAACACATAGGCACAGGTAAAAACTTTCTCAACAAGACCCCAAAAGCACAAGCAACTCAAAGGAAGATCAATACATGGGATTGCATTAAACTGAAGAGCTTCTGTGCAGCAAAGGAAACTATCATGAACCTCAACAGAGAGCCTACACAGTGGGAGAAGATTTTTGCCAGTTACTCTTCGGATAGAGGTCTAATATCTAGGATATACAAAAAACTCAAGAAAATCACAGCTAAGAAAGCAAATAACTCCTTCTTGATTTATTTAGCACATTATAAGTTTTCCTTTAACTAAAGTCTAGTTCACTCATGATCCCTGAGAACTAGATTTCTTTAGTCATATTTTTTCATCAATTGTTTTATTTATGAGTTTTTAATGTCCCCAAAGAACCCTAAATTACTTAAAGCAGAGACAAATGTTTTTGGATTTTATTCTGCATTACATCTAGTACAGGGTTGGATAACAAAGAGTGTTTATTTAAATTCATTGACTTGATTTTCTGTTGCCTTTTGAAATGATGACTTTTCTAATTTCCGCTCCCAGAATCTCTTAGGTCCAGGTGAAAACAATTGTTGTAAATTCCCATTAGAGTCTTGAAATATCTTTCTTTTGTGAACTCATGAATACCATCTTTGTTTAATAAATCCCATTGCAAGAGGATTTCTTGATCAATTCCCCCAGTCCCAGCAGCATCCATTTTATCTATAGCTGCTAAACAACTAATGATTTGGGTAGGTCACTTATTTGTGTTTAAGATTACGTCGTATGATCTATGTCAGAAGCCTACTTAACACGGAGTAACCCAAATCTCTGATTCTGTTGTAGACTGGTAAGTAAAGGTGTTCATAAATGATTTCTACTCAAAGACTAAATGTTTACCCTTTCCACTCCCATCATATGATCCCTATTCCATGGCACTAAGATCAATAAAACTCTACTTATATTGACATATAGCATAGGAGAATTAAAACAGGGGTGGGACAAGAGATTGATTTTTTGAGCTTTTTCTCATTAAAGTAATGTGATATATCCTTTAGGAGACAAGGGTATATTTTAAAATTATAGAATTACAAATATTTGTAGGAGGAATAGACATATTTTATAATGAAAAGAAATTGTGATCAAAAGAAGTTAAGTGTCTTTTCTTTGGGTGCATGATTATATTTTAGTTAACATATAATCAGTGATAATCAATTTTCTTCCACAAGTAACAAATTTTCTGTGTATTTCTGCTGGTGTCAGCCAGAAGACTTTTATTTGTAAATGTGTTAACAATTCTACTCCAGAAAGTTACATCTGTTCTATAACTTTTGCTTAAAGCCTCATGATAATGTTGCTTAAGAGCTCTTACATGTATTATAGCTCTTACATGTATTTTTTAGCAAAGATATCTTTACGGATGAATTCTAAATGACTAAACATGTATGTGTGTACACATATGAGTCTCTGTATTTTAAACACATTGTTAGCATGAAAGGTGCTTACAAAATGTTAGTTATTATCAGAATTATACGGATGAGAAAATGGACAATTATGTGGGTATGTCTATTCTTATTTTATTTCCACTTGACTATCATGCAGTATCAAAAGAGAACGCTATTTCAAAATATATGACTTTAGGGGCATTTTACTATATGTCTAATATTCTATACCTTCCTTTCAAACCAATATACCAATGAGAAAGACGAAAAGTATAGTAAGGATAAGTGTGTATAGAGAAAATGTTCTGTGAAAGTATATGCTTGGAAATGGAGCTTTTGCTTTAATTAAATCATGCTTTCTCATAGTTTTTATTTTTCATGCAGGCTTCTACATATCCATCAAGACAATGGAGGTGGTCAACGAGTCCACTGTGTCTGAGTTTGTTTTGCTAGGACTGTCTAATTCCTGGGAACTGCAGATGTTTTTCTTTCTGCTCTTTTCATTGTTTTATGTGGCAACAATGGTGGGCAATAGCCTCATAGTCTTCACGGTGATAGCTGACACTCACCTACACTCTCCTATGTACTTTCTGCTCACCAACCTTTCCATCATTGATATGTCTCTTGCTTCTTTTGCCACCCCCAAGATGATTACAGACTACCTAACTGGTCACAAAACCATCTCTTTTGATGGCTGCATCACCCAGATATTCTTTCTACACCTTTTCACTGGCACCGAGATCATTTTACTAATGGCTATGTCCTTCGATAGGTACATTGCAATTTGCAAGCCCTTGCGCTATGCTTCAATCATTAGTCCCCGGGTGTGTGTTGCCCTCGTGGTGACTTCCTGGATTGTGGGAATCATGCATTCAATGAGCCAGGTCATATATGCCCTCACGTTACCATTCTGCGGTCCCAATAAGATAGACAGCTTTTTCTGTGACCTTCCTGTGGTATTCCAGCTGGCTTGCGTGGATACTTACGTTTTGGGCCTCTTTATGATCTCAACAAGTGGCATAATCGCTCTGACCTGCTTTATTCTTTTATTTAGTTCCTATGTTATTGTCCTGGTCACTATCAAGCATCATTCTTCCAAAGGGTCATCTAGGGCCCTCTCTACTTGTACAGCCCATTTCATTGTTGTCTTCATGTTCTTTGGGCCATGCATCTTCATCTACATGTGGCCACAGAATAGCTTCCTGGTAGAGAAGATCCTATCTGTATTTTATACCATCTTTACTCCCATTCTGAACCCAGTAATCTATTCTTTGAGGAACCAAGATGTAAAGAAAGCCATGGGAAAGCTGAAGAACAGATTTCTGAATTCCAACAAAGCAACTCCCTCTCGTTATTTTTAGTTTTATCTTCCTAGGCATTAAGGGTCATGTTTTTGTGACAGAGCCTGTGTCTGTGAGGTTGTGCTGGGCTCTCATTCATTCCTGGACTACTTGTTAAATTGTAATCGCCAAGGATTTGTGAGAGCAGTGTAATTTAAAGCCATTTTCCTGCACATGTTCAAAATACAGTTGAAAATTCAGAAAAGTAGAAATAATTTCTCCCAGAAACAAGTCCATCTACAAAAATATCAGGAGTGACTGTTCAGTTAGGACATGCAATATAATAATAGATTCATTGGAAAAGAAGGATAAAGAATAAGAAGAGGAAGTACAGATTAAAGACAAACTAGGAGATAATGATAATGACATATAATAAGCAACTGAATTACTCAAGAGAGTTGCTTCTAAAGCATGTTAAATTAGCAAGATTTCTACAATCCTTAGAAATTCCATACTGCTATAGGAAATTAATTAACTTCTGCCTGAAAAACAATGATTTTTTTTATATGTATCCCTGATCTCTTTTATTAAAGAAAGTCCTGGGCACATCTCATTGCAAATGTTGATGAGATGCATAGAAAATAATGTAAGTGTAAAGTCTCCACCAACCAATTTTAGCTAATAAAGCAATGCTGCTATGATGTCTTCTTCTGGTAATTCTGGCTGTACAGAGAAATTAAAGAAAGAACTAAAGAATTCTACAAACCAGAAAACATTATGAAACTAATTGCAAAGCAGTACACTTTGCTTCATACAGCATGATGGAAACTCAATGCATGAAAAGTTAAAATTAGAATTAAATTAAAAAATAACCTTAGGATAACAATGAAATTTTGGAGAGCACATGCTTTATTTTTATTATTTTATTTTTGTGGTACTGGAATTGAACTCAGAGACATTCTACCTCTAAGCTATACCCTCAGCCCTATTTTATATTTATTTTTAAACAGAATCTTGCTAAGTTGCTGAGGCTGGTCTCAAACTTGCAATCCTTCTGTCTCAGCCTCCCAAGTATTGG
This sequence comes from Graphiurus murinus, assembly GCA_004027655.1. Taxonomy (NCBI): domain Eukaryota; kingdom Metazoa; phylum Chordata; class Mammalia; order Rodentia; family Gliridae; genus Graphiurus; species Graphiurus murinus. The sequence goes on along the minus strand of PVLC010034881.1, from coordinate 9,779 downwards.
GATTGCAGGCCTGTGCCATAGCATCCAGTGAACTGTGCTTTAATTTTAAAGTGTTATATTGCTTTACATTTTGGCCAAATTACTTTTTGTTTTTAATATTTTGATAAAAATAATTTGAACAGAGTAATACATGGCAAATGCAATAAGCATATTATTATTATTATTATTATTATTATTATTATTATTATTATTATTGTTATTTTAGTGGTACTAGGGATTGAACCCTGGGGCATTCTATCTTCAAGCTATACCCTCAGCCCGATTTTACTTCTTATTTGGAAACAGGATCTCATTAGGTTGATGAGACTCTCACTACTTGCAGAGGCTGTCCTTGAATCTGTGATCCTCCTATCTCAGCCTCCCAAGTACTGGGATTACAAGCCTGTGCCACCACGCCTGGCTAATAAGCGTGTTTTTATATGCAAACAGGTTTTGTTACTGTTTTAAATATCATCACTACCACCTGCTGGTAGCCACCCAAATTGCAAGTATTGAAAGTCATGAGAAATACTGTAATTCTTCTAGGGACTTGCCTTCACAAATCATCTTATTTAAGTTATGGAAAACATTAAATAATTCACTGTCATTTAGAATTTACTAAATAATACTTATAAAAATGGTGTCAAATATGTTACATAACTTGTGCCCATAAAAGGGAAAAATATGTTGCCACCACAGTATTTGATAAATATGAAGTTGTTATTCTTTTCTGGAATAATTGATTCAATGGAGAAAACCAAGAATTATATATGTATTAAATACCATTTATGAGATACTAATTAAGAAGGAGAAATTTCTAACTTTTCGTTTTAAGCCAAACTATAAGAGGAATGTGTTTTTCCTTCATCAGTGTGTGATTTTCATTAATATATTAAATTTAGTTTTAAAATGTGTGATAATTGTGTTTAAGACATAGGCAATTTTGAAATAATTGGATAAAAATGTTCACAGTATTAACATGAAAATGAAACATTTATATCAGAAAAACAATAGTATAATTTTGTTTGTAATAGAAATACAAATGGATCAGTTTAGGCAGTGTGTGAACTTACTCTCAGTTGCAATTGTACATTGAAATTCATGGAACTCTTTTACATAGACTACTTACCTGACATATTTATTTTTCAGGAAACAATTAAAAATAAATTTCTTTCTGCAATGTAAAATTATGGAATCTTTTGAAAAAGATGCCTTTGAGCCTCAGTGCTTACATGTAGAATTCTAAAACTCAAGAACATTTGCCCCAAACCCTCTAAAGTGTAAATGACCAGCAGACAACTCTATAACACAAGTCAATAATGAGATTGAATAGTTGGATTGATGGTAAAACTTCAGCTGAGAATGAAAAGACAACCTCTGGAAGACTTTTCTATATAAAAGATCCTCCCCTGGAGGATTAGCACGAAGTCAGCATTCACAACATTGCTGAATCTTATATGCTGAATCTGTGGTGGATGGTTTTGTCGGGATGTCTCCTCAACAAACTGCTGGCACTCCTTTACCAAGGGTAACCACAGGGACATGGCCATGGATTCCTTAAGCAGTAGTAAGAATGGTGCCATTTACCACTGGAGCACCCTAAGTCAGAAATGATGCTTTGCAAAACATGTTGGATGAACAGAAGACAGCTAATGTAAACATTCAGGCCAAGGGTAGTTTTAAATAGTCTGCACTATTTCCAGCAGCACAATTAAGAGAATGTGGAGATATAGAGGACATGTAGGAATGTATCGACACACAATTTCATCTTTCTTTTTTTTATATTTTGCATCAATTTTTTTTTTTTTTTTTTTTTGCGGTACTGGGGATTGAACTCAGGGGCATTCTACCTCCGAGCTATACCCCCAGCCCTATTTTTTTTACTTTATTTTGAAACCGGGTCTCACTAAGTTGCGGAGTGCCTCACTAGGTAGCTGAGGCTGGCCGCGAACCCAGATCCTCTGGTCTCAGGCTCCCGAATGCTGGGATTACAAGCGTGCGCCACCACGCCCGGCTATATTTTGCATCAATTTTTTATTGTAATAATTTGTGCATTGTAAGCATACATATTTGTTAGATACAAATTGATAACAACATATGTGCACACATTTCTCATTTGACCCCTTCCCCAAATTCCCACCCCGCTCCCTTGCCCTCCCTCCCTCTCAAGTTCAGTTTAGTGAGTGACCTTGATATAATTGTGTAAGTACATCCTGTGCATTAGGGTGTCCCCTGCGCCCCCCCCATCCATCTCCTTCTATTAAATCAACTTTTTTGCTTATCTAGGGTCTCTCCTTTTTCATCTGGAGACCCTCTTATGCCCCATCTTCTCCCTAGCATCCACATATTAGGGAGAACATATGCTTCTTTACTCTTTGTGACTGGCTAATCTCACTTAACATAATGTTTTCCAGTTGCATCCATTTCCCTACAAAGAACATGATTTTGTTCTTCTTTATGGCTGAGTAAAATTCCATTGTGTACATATCCCATAGTTTTGTAATCCATTCATCTGTCGATGGACATCTTGGCTGCTTCCATAGTTTGGCTATTGTAAATTGTGCAGCTATAAACATAGATACACAAGAATCGGTCTGATAGTTTGATTTCCATTCTTTTGGGTAGATACCCAGAAGTGGTATTGCTGGATCATATGGTAGGTTCATTCCCATTCGTCTGAGGATCCTCCATTCTGTTTTTCAAAGTGGTTGCACTATTTTGCAATCCTACCAACAATGTATTAGGGTTGTCACTTCTCCACACCCTCACAAGCATGTGTTGTTGTTCATGTTTTTTATGATTGCCATTCTGATTGGAGTTAGGTAAAATATCAAGGTAGTTTTGACTTGCATATCTCTGATTGCTAACGATGTTGAACATTTCCTCATACATTTATTGGCTTTTTGCATTTCTTCTTTTGTGAAGTGTCTATTTAGATCCTTTGCCCATGTTTTGATTGGGTTATTTGTTTTCTTAGCTGTGATTTTCTTGAGTTTTTTGTATATCCTAGATATTAGACCTCTATCCGAAGAGTAACTGGCAAAAATCTTCTCCCACTGTGTAGGCTCTCTGTTGAGGTTCATGATAGTTTCCTTTGCTGTGCAGAAGCTCTTCAGTTTAATGCAATCCCATGTATTGATCTTCCTTCGAGTTGCTTGTGCTTTTGAGGTCTTGTTGAGAAAGTTTTTACCTATGCCTATGTGTTGAAGTGTTGGTCCTATGCCCTCTTCAAGTAGCTGCAAGGTCTCTGGCCTGACTTCCAGGTCTTTGATCCACCTTGAGTTAACTCTTGTGCAGGGTGAGAAAGTGGGGTTTATTTCCATTTTCCTGCATATGGTTAACCAGTTTTGCCAACACCATTTGTTAAAGAGGCTATCTTTTTTCCAGTGTGTATTTTTGGCTCCTTTGTCAAAAATCAGTTGATTGTAAGCACGTGGGTCTGTTTCTGAGTCTTCTATTCTGCTCCATTGGTCTATGTGTCTGTTTTTGTGCCAATACCAAGCTGTTTTTATTTCTGTGTCTTTGTAGTAGAGTTTGAAGTCAGATATTGTGATACCTCCTGCATAGTTTTTATTGCTAAGAACTACTTTGGCTATCCTGGGCTTTTTGTTGTTCCAAATGAATTTAAGGACTGATTTTTCTATGTCTGTGAGGAGTGACCTTGGTAATTTCATTGGTATTGCATTGAATCTGTAGATCAGTTTTGGGAGGATGGCCATTCTGATGATATTTATTCTGCCTATCCAAGAGCATGGTAGATCCTTCCATCTTCTAAGGTCTTCATCTATTTCTTTCTTCGACTTTTTATAGTTTTCCTTATAGAGGTCTTTTCCCTCCTTGGTTAGGTTTATCCCTAAGTATTTTATTTTTTGGTGTGCTATTGTGAGTGGAATTGTTTTCTGGATTTCTTTTTTGGTGGATGTATGGTTGGCATACAGAAAAGCTTCTGATTTTTTAATATTGATTTGTATCCAGACACTTTGCTGAATTTGTTGATCAGTTCTATAAGTTTTTTGGTTGAGTTTTTTGGGTCTTCTAAGTATAATATCATGTCATCTGCAAAAAGGGATAGTTTTAGTTCTTCTTTCCCTATTTTTACCCCTTTGATTTCCTTCTCTTGCCTTTGCTCTGTCTAGAGTCTTAAGTACTATATTGAACAGAAGAGGTGATAATGGACATCCTTGTCTTGTTCCTGTTTTTAGTGGGAACTCCTGCAGTTTCTCTCCATTTAATATGATATTGGCTGTGGGCCTATTGTATATTGCCTTTATGATGTTGAAGTATGTTCCTTCTATTCCAATTCTCTGTAGTGCTTTTAGCATGAATGGGTGTTGGATCTTGTCAAATGCTTTTTCAGCATCAATTGAGATGATCATGTGATTTTTGTCTTTGATTCTGTTTATGTGGTATATTACATGGATTGTTTTTCGTATGTTGAACCAGCCTTGCATCCCTGGGATGAGTCCGACTTGGTCTTGGTGTATAATTTTCTTATGTGGTTTTGAATGCACATTGCTAGTATCTTGTTTAGCAGTATTGCATCTAAGTTCATCAATGATATAGGCCTATAGTTTTCTTTTCTTGAACTGTCTTTATTTGGCTTTGGTATTAATGTGATGTTGGCTTCATAGAATGTGTTTGGGAGGGTCCTGTTTCTTTCTATTTCACGAATAGTTTGAGTGATATTGGGATAGCTCTTCTATAAATGTTTTATAAAATTTACTTGGAAAACCATCTGGCCCTGGGTTTTTGTTTGATGATAAACTCTTTATTACTGTTTCTGTCTTTGATTGTTATTGGTAGGTTTAAGTTTTCTATATCTTCTTGACTCAATTTAGGAAGGTTATATGTGTCTAGAAATGTGTCAATTTCTTCTAGATTTTCCATTTTGTTGGAGTATAGTTTTTCAAAATTGTTTCTGACTATCCTCTGTATTTCCGCAGTGTCGGTGGTAATATCGCTTTTTTGTCTCTTATTTTGGAAATTTGGTTTGATTCTCTCTTTCTTTTTGTTAGATTGGCCAATGGTTTATCTATCTTGTTTATTTTTTTAAGAAACCAGCTTTTGGTTTTGTTGATTTTCTGTATTTTTTTTATTCTCTATTTCATTAATTTCTCCTCTGATTTTCTGTTTTCTACTGGCTTTAGGGTTAGACTGTTCTTGTTTTTCAAGGGCTTTGAGCTGTGTCATTAGGTTATTTATTTGGTGATTTTCTGTTCTTGTTATGTGGGTACTCAGGCCTTAAATTTTCCTCTTAGTACTGCCTTTAGGGTGTCCCAGAGGTTTTGATATGTTGTGTCTTTGTTTTCATTGGCCTCTAGGAATTTTTTAATTTCTCCTCTTACTTCTTCTATGACCCAATCTTCATTTAGCAGTGTGGTGTTCAGTCTCAACATGTTTCCAGGGTTACTTTGGGTCTTCTTGGAGTTTATTTCTAGTTTCACTCCACTGTGGTCTGAAAAGATGCAGGGAATTATGTTGCATTTTTTGAATTTGCCAGTGCTCACTTTGTGGTCCAGAATGTGGTCTATTTTGGAGAAGGTTCCATGTGCAGCTGAGAAAAAATGTGAATTCGCCTGTAGTTTGGTGAAAGAGTCTAGATGTGTCTAAAAGGTCAATTTGGTTTATTGTATTCTTTAGGTCTGGGGCATCTCTACTAACCTTTTGTTTAGAACAGTGATCTAGAGATGTAAGAGGAGTATTGAAGCCTCCTAGTATTAGTGTATTGGGGTCTATGTGTGTCTTTATATCATATAGAGTTTGTTTTATGAAAGTGGTTGCACCAACGTTTGGGGCATAGATGTTGATAATTGTTATTTCCTCCTTCTGGATTGTTCTTTTTACTAGTAAAAAATGACCTGCTTTGTCTCTTCTGATAAGCTTAGGCTTGAAGTCTAATTTTTCTGATATCATGGTTGCTACTCTTGCTTGTCTTCAGGTTCCATTGGCATGGATTACCTTACTTCAGCCTTTCACCTTTAGATTGTGGGAATCTTTGCTTGTAAGATGTGTTTCTTGTAGGCAGCATATAGATGGATTCTGGGTTTTGATCCATTTTGCCACCTTCTGCCTTTTTATTGGGGAATTGAGACCATTTATATTCAGTGTGATTATTGAGAGATGATTTTTAATTCCTAACATTTTGAGTTTTGACTTCTGTTTTCAGTGGAGTTTATTCTTCTTTGCTTAGTTGTTTGCTTGCTGAAAATTATTGTTTCTCTAGTTATGATGGTTACTCTTTAGTTCTTGTTTGTAGTTTATCTCTGTAAGTAGTTTCTCTAGTGCTGGTTTGGAAGACATAAATTCTTTCAGTTTCTGTTTGTCATGAAAGGTTTTTATATCCCCATTAATTTTAAGAGAGTTTTGCTGGGTATGAGAATCTTGGCTGCAAGTTATTTTCTTTCAGAGTTTGTAATATGTTGCTCCAGCCCCTCCTGGCTCTCATGACTTGATTTGGGAGGTCTGGAGTGATTCTAATTGGTTTGCCTCTAAATGTCACTTGGCCTTTTACCTTTGTTGCCTTTAAAATTCTCTCCTTAGCCTCTACATTGATCAACTTGATTATTATGTGGCGTGGTGAACTTCTTCTTTGGTCTTGTCTTGAGGGAGTTCTGTACCTGTGTGTCAACTTCTCTTTCTATGTTTAGAAAATTCTCTGATATTACTTCTTTGAAGAGATTGTTTATTCCATTAGTTTCAACTTCTAATCCCTCTTCTATGCCTATTATTCTTAGGTTAGCTCTTTTAAAATTGGCCCAGATCTCTTCGATGTCCAATTCATACTGTCGTATTTTTTTTCTAAATTATGTAGTATGGATTCATTTTTGGAATGGTCATCTTCTAAGAGTGTTATTCTATTTTCCTTGTGATCTAATCTGCTGTTTATAGTTTGTATTGATGCCTTCATTTCGGTTATTTCATCTTTCACTTCCTTTAATGCTTCTCTTTGGTTCCTTTTCAGGTCATTTAATTCTTTGTTTATTTGTTCCTTTATTTCTTTCCAGCTCTCCATACATTCTTTCTGAAAATTCTGTAGTTTCTAGTATTTAAGCTCTGAATTGTTCTTCTGGTAGTCTCTGCCATTCTGCGTTGGTGAGATCTGTTATTGAGAGGTTGTGGTAGCTCATTGTTTCTTTGTTATTTTTCTTTCCATGGTTCCCGTGTTCTTAAATTTATATCTTTGCTACTCTTGCAAGTTTTCTCATCTAATCTCTGCAGTGGGAGTTTAGAGGTGTCTGATGGTATATACAGGGACAGGTTGTGTTCAGTGATAAAGATTGGGTGAGAAGTCTCAGTGATGAATGCAGGAATAGGGTAAAGAAGAGGGTATGTTCCAGCAGAATAAGAGGTTGAGTGTGTTGAGGTGATATATTGTAGAGATTAGAGATGGTAGATATGTTGGGAGACCCTTGTAGTCAATATAGAATTTTCAGTGTGGTAGTATGAGATGGTCTTGATATGAGACAGGAAAAAAAAAATAGAAAAGAGAGGGAGTTGAGGAGAGGAATATAGAGGGGAGAGATGGGGGGACTGGGACGCTTGTAAAAGGGATAAGGAGGAGATTCAACAAGCTAAGCAAGTGATAACAAAGTAACCAATCATCCAAATAAACATAAATAAATCAAGGCAATATAAAGTGAAAACAGATAAAACTTAACACCAAAAAGAAAAAAAAAATGAAAAAGAAAAAACCCCAAACCTAAAAACAACAACAAACAACAAAAACAAACACCCTGCTAGTTCGTAAGTACCAAGCTTAAATTTTCGAGTGTGTCTCTGGAATTTTTATTTGCTATGTCAGTGCAGGCATGGGTTTTCATTGGTGCTTCTCCTGCTGCTAGCTTATATCTCTGGGCTCTCCACAGGGTCTGACTATGTCTCTCTTGTCTCTGCCTTTGCTGATGGCAGGAGTGCAGTCTAAATGCCATGCCTTTTCAGATGCCCTGTGTGCACTGGGTTCTTCCGCACTTCTCTTCCTGTCTAATCTCTAGAAGGGTGAGTGACTGAGTCTGACCTTTGTATATGGGCCCTCACACCCCGGGGGTGCAATCCAACTTATGGATCCCTGCTGCTCAGAGTTCCATTGTTGCTTGCTCCATCTCTGGTCGCTAGGGGTGCAAGAGATCAATGAAGGTCTGGGTAGCTGTTAGGACATTGGCTGGGAGGGGCTGGCTCACAAGATGGCAGCCATAGGTTTGTGGCACCCGCCGGCTCGTGGCACCGCCACACTCGTTGGCTCCCTTGTTTTCCTGGGTTCAGTGCCACTCTGCTCCTCTTTCCTTCCGTTAAGACATTGCATTCATGGCTGTCCTGGTTCAAGCTCTGCTGTGCAGTCTGTCGCCCTGGACCTGGAGAGGTGCGCTGGGGTGGTCCCACTGAATATATGAAGAAAATTGGATATAGTACATGGGATGCTTGCAAGAACACTGGAAGACTTACAGGAACAGGAGTTGGGGGCCAATACTGGGGCTATGGGACTCCAGAATAGACACCAGGAAGGTAATCTAAAGGTCAAAAGGCCTCAGTGTCTTTGCACTCCTCACCTCCCTGGGCACTCCTGAAGCTGGTCAACAATCACTGAAACGCAGGTCTGATGCAGTCTCCTTACCTCCCATTCACCTGCTCACCAGCAGTATTGCCCTCTGCCTCCCTTCTGCCTTCTGAAGCTCACGTTGGTGCACATAAGTGGTGAACCCTAATTTGCATAGGAAATCTTGGTAATAAAAGGCAGTTGATATAGCTCAGTATTTTATGTAGTAGAAAATATGCTAGAGGATGGTAGATTGGAAACTGAGCCAATTGATGTCCATCATATCAATGGCATTTATTATTATAAACATTTTATTGCCAGATAAAATGAAGGTAAAATACAAAACAGTTTATATATTTATTAGAAGACAAATATTTTTATAATCATATCTAAGGTCACAAAAATGAAATTTCCAATCATCCCTGAAGCTCTCACTTTTGTTTTCATTCACAACTCTGTCTCTCTCTCTCTCAAGTTAACCACTATTCTGGCTTAATAATAAATTCTTTGCATTTTTAAAAATTTTCACAAATACGTATATACTCAAGTATACATTCTAAGACACTCTAATTCAGTCTCAATCCCTTTGTTTACTTTTATTTCAATCTGAGGTCTTCTACCACCATTGCCACAACACCTTAATAGCCGGATCTTGAGCAAGGCTCGGTCCACTGGAGTCCTGCAAGGCAGAATATTCCAAAAGAAGAAATGCATGGCATATCCCACTTTGCTTTATGTTATATTCTGGAAATTTGAGGTGCTTTGGGTTTTGCTTTCACATTAATTATAAAGGAAAATTTCTAAGAAACACAAGATGGCTGGACGGATTATGATTCCTCAATATTAGCTGAAAAAGCAGTGCTTCAGGATGGTCTGTAGGATACTCATTAACCTTTTACAAACATCAGGAAATGGGCTTTGCAAGCTTAGTTACTAAACAGCCTTGTGTTTCCTATTAGCACACAGGTTAGAAACAAATAAATAAGCCAAAAAAACCTTAGGTCTACTATTTTATGTATGAGTAAAGAAAGCTTTAAGGCAGATAGTTTCCCCCTTTCTCTGAAACTTCTCCATCACACATTAACTAACTCTAGCTGCTTGAGAATAAGATAAAAAAAAAAAAAAAACACTGCTTACAGGAACTAAACAAATAGTGAAGATTTAAACTGATAGAATCTCTTCATTGTTAATCTTTAACAATGCTTTGTACTAAAAGAATTTTTACATACGTATTGTATTTTGTAATCTTTACTGTTTTCTTAATCCCATC
>PVLC010034880.1:0-16650 GCA_004027655.1 Graphiurus murinus | reverse complement strand
AAAAAAAAAAAAAAAAAAAAAAAAAAAAAAAAAAAAAAAAAAAAAAAAAAAAAAAAAAAAAAAAAAAAAAAAAAAAAAAAAAAAAAAAAAAAAAAAAAAAAAAAAAAAAAAAAAAAAAAAAAAAAAAAGACAGGAGAGAACGAAAAGGAGGAATGGAAATAGAGTCTTGAAAAGACAAACCACAACACTTCCAAAAGTATCGAGGCACTGAACTCAGCTACTGTTCCTGGGTATAGACGAGAAGTCACTTGTACAAGTAATAGGAGTTGCCTCCATTTTGAAACACTGTTCAAAACAACTCTGATTCTGGATCTGAAAGGATTGTGGAGTTGAGGGTTGAAAGCAAGCAATGCTGCTCATTTCTCCAGGGCCACAAGAACTCTGATTATGTTTGTAAAAATCTCATGTCAAAATGACAGGAATACCGTGGTCTTAAGACATCAGGCTTTTCAGGGCATAGGCCTAAGCTAATGGTAGGAAATTCTCTAAGAGAACTGAGCTTCCTGGTGGTAGGAGGGATGATTGTCTCTTTGAAGAACAGAATCCAGGTGGCAGGACTTAACCATCAGAAACCAGGTGACCAATTACCATCATGAGTAACAAGGCAGTAATGGCAGGTGGAAAAAAACTGTAGTCCCTGCTGCAGGAGGTGACTCCAAGGCGGGCAGTCATTTCTATCTGGCAGATGTCATTGATCATGATTATCTTAGAAGTAGGACTGCTGCTACATATTGGGAAATATGCTGCCTCTCGGGCCCATTGTGACAGTAAAAGATGCAAATATAGTAACTGCAGCCTAAGGACATGGAAGATGATGAGGGCCAGGGCCCACCACCAGGCAAGGGACTGGACCGGCGGGAGTACTTGCTGAAGGAGAGTGGTCCAATGTGAGTGGTAAAGGAGAGGGAGGAGAAATGCCACTTACCACCCCAGGGTCCCCTGGGGCAGTGAGGTCTGCAGTTTGTCCCACTGACTGTTGTCTCCTATGATTTCCTAGAAATTCTTACTGACCTGAATCCTGATGAATCTTTACCTAAATGGAAATACCTAGCCATCCACATAGATTATCCTGCCTGGTAGAAAAGGGTTTTACAAAGTCTCCTCTGTGCGGTTGTCTGAGGGTTTCCGGCACACCTCTGACAAGTTATTTATCTCCGTTGTGGACTGTGTGAACGTGCATATGTGTTTTGTGTATATGAGACCTTGTGTTTTTAGACATGATAATGTTTGTAACCTTGATGACTGCTCAATGATAACCAAGGTTGCTGGAGTAGGTCAGAGTCGTGCCAGCTGGCTCTCCTACAGTTTCATGCTGCCCGACCTCAGCTGCGCCCTCCTTGCTATTCGAAGGTCTTTTTGTCTCTGTTTTTTCCCTATTGTATTCCCCGCAGCTGCCGTTCTGAACCCTTTCCATTCTCCCCAATTCCAGAAAACTATTCCTGTACATTTCTTACCAGTAGATGACCTCAAAACACACTTTACAGTGACTGGAGCTATGTAGTCCAAACTCTAATTCTTAATTCTCCCTTGACTTTCAGGACGTAGTTCTTGCGTGGATCTTTCTATCTTTCCATTGCTTAATTCTATTCTTCCTCTCATGCCTCTACTTTGCCCTAAGGTAATCAGTATCCTGAGTTATGTTTGTTCACTTCTTTTCCTTAAGGTTTATCATATATGTACATATGCTAATTTGAGTAGATATTATATGTGTATATTATTATGTTGTTTCATTTTTGTCTGTTTTGGAACTCTGTGTAAAAGTCATCATGACAATGTATTATTGTCCCGCTTGCTATTTTCACTCACATTACACTTTTGGAAACCATTTATGTTTATACATACGCATGTAATTTGTGGGTTGTTGCTCTTGTATAGTATTCCATATCAAGAACGCATTCTCCTTTATTTTTTATTCTACTCCTGTTAGGCATTTGGACTGATTAATTGTTACAAAGAATGTCTTTAAAAATGATCTTGTATCATCTTCCTTATGTTCAAATATACCTAGAATGATGTCGCTGGGCATGCTCAAATTGCCATTACCAAGCAATTCCTACTTGCTTCTCAAAATAGTTTATCAGTTCACTCTTCATCAACAGTGTGAGAACTTGCTTTGGGTATACACATTACCAATACCTGGTGTTTTTCAGACTTTAATTTTTTTGCAGTCTGTTTGGATGTGACACATTTCATGGTAGATGAAAAACACGTTTTCTTGAGCATTTTGACATTGAGAATTTTTTCATATGTTTACTGTCCATTCCTCTTCCATGTAAAACTAGTAATTATATCTCCTTTCCATTTTTAATAAGTTTGATTTTTATGTTTTAATTCATAGGATTTTAAAATTTATTTTGAGTTGTAATCTGTCACCAATCTTTTCCTATTTGATTTATGCTTACTGTTTGTTTAAAATATTTATTATTCTAAATTGGTAAAAATATTTTCCTATATTCTCCTTTAAACTCTTGCTTTCCTCATTTAAGTTCTCAACCTAACTGGAACTGATTGCCGATAGGGTGGAAGATACTTCCATCTTTTTTTTTTCTTTTTTTGTGGTAATGGGGATTGAGCCCAGAGGCATTCTACCTCTGAGCTATACCTCCAGCCCTATTTTATTTTTAAATTTGGAACAGGGCTTAAGTTGCTGAGGCTAGCCACAAGCCTACACTCCTCCTGTCTCAGCATCCCAAGGGGCATTCTACCTCCGAACTACAACCCCAGTCCTATTTTATTTTGAAACAGCTTCTCACTAGGTTGATGAGAGTCTCACTACTTGCTGAGGCTATCCTTGAACCTGTTATTTTCCTATCTCAGCTTCCCAAGTTCTGGGATTATAAGCGTGTGCCATCATGCCTGATTTGTTTTTTTTTTCTTATATATAATCAGCCATCCCATCATTGTTTTGTAAATCCATCTTTTGCTACTGATATACAAATATAGTTTATAGTTTCTTCATATGTCAGGTTGCTGCTTAGTGCATAGATCTGATTCTGGGATCTCTATTCTGTTCTACTCCTCTATGAATTGATCTCCACAATAATAGCAAACTGTCTTAATGCCAACAGTCTAGCTATCTGATTGACCAAGTCCCTCCACTGATTGCCATCCTTTAGATAAATCTTCAGACTATTCTTCAATTGTACACACATTTTTTTTCTTTGTCTGGAGTAGAGTGATTATTGTCTAAAAAGTTTCTTTCTTTCTAGGCTGCCCCCTGATTTGTCCTTATACTACAAAGAGTAGGCATTTTTGAGACACTTTTGGCCTGTGACTATTGGCATTACTTTTTTTTTTTTTTTAATTTTAAATTTGGGCTACAGGAAAAAAGAGAAAAGCCTGGGAATGTGACTATCATGTCACCCCTCATGGCCTGTGGTCCTTGGACAGTTTGTTTTTTTACTCTTGAAGATCTATCTATCTATCTGTCTGTCTGTCTGTCTGTCTATCTATCTATCATCTATCTACAAAACTATATATGTGTAGTTTCTTAGTTTTCTTTTCTTTCATATATATTTTTTCATATATATGAAAGAAACTATATATATGTGTAGATATATATGAAAGAAACCATATATATATTTTTTTAGTTGCACCTAGAGCACTAGTGAAAAGTACAGCCACCATGATTTACCAGAAGTAGTATGTGTCTTGGTTAAGTTTTGATTTGAATTGCACAGAATCTAAATATCAATTTGGTAGAAAAAAAGGTCTATGATATTGAGTCATTTTATCTATGAACATAGTATATCTTTGCATTTAAGCCTTTTTGACATTTTTTAAATACAGCTTTATAAATTTTCCATTCAAATATATTACATAGTTTTATTTATTTATGTATTTATGTATTTATGTATTTATGTATTTATTTATTTATTTATTTATTTATTTATTTATTTATTTATTTATTTATTTTTATGGGACTCGGGATTGAACCTAGGGACATTCTACCTCCTAGCTACAGTCCTAGCCAGCCCTATTTTATTTTTTGCTTTTTTGAAACAGTATCTCATTAGGTTGCTGAAAGTCTCTACTTGCTGAGGCTGTCCTCAAACCTGCTATCCTCCTGTCTTAACCCACCTGACTAAGATTACAGGTATGCATCACCAGGTCTGGCTTAAGAAACTTCTGTGTTGGTGGTGGTGATGGTGTGTGTGTGTGTGCGCGTTTGTGTTACTAGGGATTGAACTCAGGGGCATTCTACCCTTAAGCTACTCCCAAGTACTAGAATTACAAGCACACACCACTATGCCTGGCTTGTATTTGTTGTGTAAGTACTTTATTTTTTAGATGCTATTACAAATAGTACTTTAAAAATTATATATCCTTAACTTGTGTTCAAATTTTAGATTTCATTTTACTTCATGTTTTACTTGCATATATTGACTTCATTAAATTTTCTTATATGTTCTAACACTTTCTCTTTAGACTTTAAAATGTAGACAGTTATATTGTTTATAAATTATGATATCTATATTTCTTTCATTTTCTTTTTTGTAATTTTTTTTTACTCCTTCTGTTTTATTGTAGGAGTCTCCAGTACAATACTTACTATAAATCATCATAGAAAGCAGTTTTGTCACATTCTTGAGTTTAAAGATAACCTTGTGGTGATTGTTGCAGATTTTGTCACAGATATTCTTTATCAGGTGAGTCTTCTATTCTTAGTTTGCCAAGAGGTATATACTGAAAGGGTATTGAATTTTACTGAATGCTTTTACTGTACTTATGAGTGTAATTTGGATTTTATTGTTTAATTTTTAGTACAATAAAGTTAAATCAAATTTGCATTTCTAGAATAATTACAATTTGGTAATAATGTATCGTCTTTCTCCTATTTCCATGGATTTGTTTTATAAATACAGCTTTTTTTTTTTTTTTTTGCACTAGTGATTGAACCCAGAGCATTCTACATCCAAGCTATGCTCCCATTTACTTTGAAACGGTCTCAGTAAGTTTCTGTGGGACTCACTAAGTTGCTGAGGTTGGTCTGGAACTTGAGATCCTCCTGTCTTAGCCTTTAATACTAGGATTAAAGGTGTGCACCACTACACCAACTCCAAGAATATATTTTGATATATATTTTTCTAGAGATTTGTCCATTTCACTAAATCATTCAAATGAACTATTGTAAAGTAGATATTATATTCTACCTTTTCAATTTTTTCCATTACCGGGGAAGCTCCGAGCTTCACACATTCTAAGCAAGTTCTCTATCACTGAGCTACACTCCTAGCCCTTTTTTCAATTTTATTTTGAAACAGTCTTGCTAGGTTTCTGAGGGTCTCACTAAGTTGCTGAGACTGGTTTGGAATTTGAGATACTCCTGTCTCAGTCTCCCACATACTGGGATAGGTGTGCACCACTATGCCAACTCCAAGAATATATTTTGATAATATTTGTCCATTTCACCAAATCACTCAAATGAGCTATTGTAAAGTCGATATTATAGTCTATCATTTTAATTTTTTGCAGTACTGGGACACTCAGAGCTTCACACATGCTAAGAAAGCTTTCTATCACTGAGCTACACCCCTAGCCCTCTTTAAATTTTGAGACAGTCTTTCGAAGTTGCCCAAAATGGACTCAAACTTGCCATCCTTCTTCTTCAGGCTCCTGAGTAGCTGAAATTAGAGAAATGTGCCACTATGCTCAGTTTCTTTGACCAGTTTTTTAGTATGTGTTATATAACTAATTAAGTTCTCCTTTCACTCTTGGTATTGTTTATTTTGCATTTTTTTCCCTTTTGTCTTGATTATTTTTTGTATGTTCCTTGTTAGTTTCATCATAGAACCACCTTTCAGCTGTAGTGGTGCTCTGTTGTATATCTTTAATTTTAATTTAGTTATTTTCACTTCCTATTTTATTGTTTTCTTCCATTTACTTTGCTGTGCTGATCCCCATTTCTGCACTGATCTCAGGTTTGTATGACTGTCACTAATGCATGACTCATTAAAATTCAGGTTCCCGGCCACCAGGAATTAACAGAAACCACAGGGCAAAAGTCCACTCCAAATCTTTTACTCCTTAGATTCTTTGTGACTGGTTCCTATGAACTCCTTTGCTATTACAATACTGCATCCAGGCTTTACAAAATGGTATCTTTTATATTGTCCACCATTTTCAGGTGCATTTCCCAGAAGAGTGTTCTCATAAATTACGCTGCCTTAAAACCCTAAAATTCTCTTAATATCACTGTAGTCTAGAAACAATGTCCAAATTCCTTAACATGATTTCCTAAGGGCTCTGTGATCAACTTTACTTTTATGGGTTTATTTCCTGCTAGATGATAGATAGCTGTTTCCACATGGAAATTATTTAGTAATTATTCTAAATATGATAAATATCATTTTTGATTATAACTTCCTCATTTCTCAGTAATTTGGGCACATAAACACTCTGTTTTGTAACATTATGAACAGGTCGTATTGGTATTTCCTTCTTTACACAGTGTCCAATGTTCACTGGAGGAATGAATTCAAGCTCACCTCTCCTGTAGGAATTTGAGTTCCTTGAGAGCAGGCACTGTGCTTGACACACAAAACTATTTCAGTCATTGATTATGGGATGAATGAATGTGATTTTGAATCTTCCTCACTTAACATAGATTTTTCTCCCGATTTCTACTTTTGATGTTCTGGCTATAGAAGCAGTTACCCAGGAAGTAAAAAGGTCCTATATAGTCAACAGGATTTTTCTTTCCTCTAGATTCAAGCACCTGTAGCCCAGCCCTTAAGTGGTATTAACCAAATTATACCAAGCATTTTGGTTTTACCTTTGGGTTCCGGAGTCTAATTGCTTATAATGAAACACTGGAGTCGTAATTTGATGGTCTGTAGGTTTCTCAGCTGTTTCTCTCCATGAAAAATGCATAATGGAATATTTTGCACGTGACTGTCTGTATTTTATATGCAACACATCAGTGTTGTGTAAATTTTGTGAACAACTTCTATTATCTTTGAAACCACAGAAGCAACAAACAGTTATAATTATAGTCTGAAGAAGCTATAGTGTTTCAAAGATGCCTACAGTAGTGGTATTACAATGAGAATGTTCTGTTTGCCTGCAGCTTTCACTGTGCTCGGTGACATCACAATTACACTCAATTTTAACAGAAACTTCTGTCCTTAAACAGAAACAGCTTGTTTGAAAATCTAAGAGTTTTCCTTTTTCTGGATTCTTTGATTCTTCGCTGAATAGAAGTGGTAGAAATGGTAAATATCGTGGCATAACTACATTCTTTGTTACTTCCCGGCTGGTTTTACTATCATAGAGTAAGAGGTATTCTACTTCACTCCACATGGGGAATGAAAGCGCCTTATTTAAAACTTCTTTCTGTGCATCTGCTACTTGTCAGCTCATGATCTTCTGATCCTTGAAGATTTGACAACCCTGTGATTTGCTGTAATGGAATTACTGAAAAGTTATCAACAGAGACGTTGCAATGTAAGAATGCAAAGTAAGTCCTTAGATGTTTAGAGGGAAATGAACTTCAAAAGAGGAGTAGTGGCCACAAAGAAATACCTGAATCATACCATTTCGGTGGCTTGGAGAGTCTTTAATTTTCTTGACTGGGAGAGAGGATGTTTATGTTGCCTGCTTTTTCCTGGGCTCTGACTTATTTTTTCTATAGCTTATTTATCATTGCCTCCTATGAATACACCTCAGATAGGGAAAATCAAGTCAAAGAACATTCTTCTTGGAGTTATAAAAGCTTGTTTTCTAACTGCTCTGTCATGTCATTTTTGCCTCTGACTACTACAGAAGCATTGGATCAATCAAGTTTTCTGAGCCTTTATTTCTTTATAAAGTTTAAGTAAGTGGTAGGTTAGACTGGTGATCCTCAAACTGTGGTTTCTGAACCAGTAATATTAGCATGATATAAGAACTAGTTAAAAAGCAAATTCTTTGGACTCCTCCTAATCCTACTTCATCAGAACTCTGAGAGTGGAACCTAGCAATCTGAGTTTTAATTGCCCCTTTATGTGATTCTAATACACATGCAACTTTGAGAAACATGGGATTAGATAAACTTTAGAAAACGTCTAGCTGGAAACTTCCATGAGCCTCTATGAATACAAAATAATTTAGCCCTACATGGATGTTAAGTAGGCATATTTCTCTGCTTGTAATTAAATTTAAAATTTGGATTCCAAACACAGATTTAGAAGCATATGTAAGGGAAAAAAAAGAAAATACTGAAAGCGTTGTCCAAAAAAAAAAAAATAATTACTCTAAAAATGTTTTTTAATATCAGCATTTGCAGAATTTGCCTCCGTTTGACACTGCAAAATGAACTTGGTATTTCTGTCATACATGTATCTTGATGAATATTTCCACTGAATGATCACCGCTGCTTAATGCTTATGATTTCATAAGTATAATCTAAAATTATTCATATTTATTGTAATTTAGTTTTTATATTTATGGAAGAGAACAGTTAATAATCTGTTCTACATAAGTGCACATATGGCTAAAATTTTTGTTATTGAATATTTGGGCCTTTGGTCTCCTATATAGGAAAATGTCCTTGTGTTTAACCACTTCTGTGCTTTGTTAGCATATGCTTTACCTAACAGTCTGTCTGGCTCCATTTTTTATTAGTGTAGAAGAGTTTTTGGTAGTGATTTTAATTTTTGAGGACTGGTGTAATTATGTTAACCAGAACTTTATGCTTTCCAAGGTCTCTGAAAGAAAGAGTCGGAGAATCTTTTATTTGTGGTTTAAATAAGTTAATAAATATAAATAAATGACAGCGAATATAGAAAATCAGTTTTTGGTTTTTTTTTCCAAAATGAAAATGCAATACTATAGTAAATTTAGAAAGTAACATGAGAAGTGAGAAAGTAGACTGGGAGAATTATTTTCTTTTTCATTTTATGTTGATGAATAGAATACAATCTGAAGACTTATCCTCAATGAAGACTGTTTAGATCTTGTTATTTATTTGTTTGTTTATTTATTTATTTATTTATACAATGGTGCTGGGGATTGAATCCAGAGGCATTCTTCCCCAGAATGATTCTATTTGTTATTTAGAAGCTAAGTTGCTGAGAAACTCGCTTAGTTGCTGAGGCTAAGCAAGGTTCTCAGCAACTTAGCTTCTTAGTTAACATAATCCTCTGGTCTCAGCCTCCCAAGTACTGGGAGTACAGGCTTGCACCACTATGCAGGGCATTAGATTTCTCCTTTTTATGAGATTCCAAAATTTATCTGAAGGTTGAAAGATACGAGTAAATGCCAGATTTTGGATATTGTTTTCATCACTGTCTTCTAGAGCTTATGAAAAATTATCTAAAAATCTGAATGGATTTCATTTTTTCCTTTGCAACTGGAAATCGCCTAACAGAGCAGTAAGAAATAGGTTTCTGTTAAAAAATGAAGTGAAGTGCAAAAGACATTTTGAGAAATTAGTATTCACCAAATACTTATTGAACACCTACTGGTACTAGGTACTGGGTTTGAAATGAGGGCTAGACCAATAGGTAAGATATTTATGTGACTTAGCCGATTGGACATTAGGATCTATTGAAGAGATAAATATTGAAGAAGCAATTACACAAGCTCTGATTACATAGTTCAGTAATCACTATGAAAAAGATATGTATACCGCAATGAAAATTCATAATGTAGGTTGAGCCTATTTTGGGGATCAGGAAAGACTTGAACATAAGATCTGACTAGCCACTGACTGCTATTTGGGCAATGGAAGGAAGGACACAAAAGTTAAAAAAAAAATCAGGTAAGAGCCACAGTAGTAATTCAGGTACTCTTCGAGGCCTTTGGTAGAAAAATCTCTGCACTAGTGGAATTGTGTTATAATATGAGTTGTTCAAAGAGTACCACCAAGAATGAATATAAAAATATACATAACTCTGGTTTCTGTCATTGTATAACAAAACATATCAAAATGTAGTGGTTAATGACACCGGTATTCTGCCTTGTAGTTCTGTGAGGTGACTGGGCTCACCTGTGATCTCACTTGGAGGCTCTCATGTGGTCAGTCACAGAGTAGCAGGAGTTGGAATCAAGTAGGAGAAGCTGGCGTCATCTGAATAATCAATCACATGGCCCATTTTGCACACATGCCCGAGATGTCTATGTACCTCCACGTGGCCTTTTCTTTCAGCAGGGCAGCTTGAACTTCTTACGAGGTGGCTCAGGACTCCAAAAGGCACGGGAATTGAAACTGCCAGTCTTCTTAAAAGACTCATATTGGAACCAGAACTGGCATAGCATCATTTGTGCTGTATCCAATTGGTCAAAACAGTCATAGGCCAGTCTGGATTCAAGTTGGTCAAAGAGCAGACTCCATATCCGGAAGGAGGTTGTTATGAATAGTGAGAAAATGACCAAGATGACCCCCAGTGGTCTGTTACCCTTCCCTTGTAGAGTCCCCTTTCCTCTTTGGATAAGGCTAACCTGCATAACCATTAGAAGGATCTGTGACTTGTCAACTTAGGTCATATTATGGCTTTTACTGAGTCTCTTTGAGGAAAGCTAATTCCTATGTGGAACAGTCTCCTGGAAAGGCCCAGCTAGACAGGAAATGAGGCCTCCTTTCAACAACCAGCACCAACTTGCCACCACTGTGAGGGAGCCACTTTTGAAATGGGTCATCTAGGCCTAGCCGAGCCAGGATGACAGACCAGACACCCTGAGTTGGAACTGCCAAACTAAGCTACTCCTGCCCCATGAGAACTCTGTGATAAAATAAATATTTATTATTGTTTGAAGCTGCTAAGTTTGGGCATAATTTGTGCTGTTATAATAGATAAACAACACAGAAGCCACTTTTGCAGATAGTCTGTGAATAGTGCTTCTGTCTGCTTCACTAATGAAGTTCATAAAGTAGCCTCTGACTCACAGTTCAATACTATCATGAAGGAAAGAAAGTCGTGACATCCTCATCACCAATATGCCTTCCCATTGCATGGCTTCTTATCATAGAGACAGGAAAAACACTGGGTGCTAAGAGGCATCATATGGTAGAGGTGGGACTCTGGGTGCACAAGTGTGTCTTCATATAAAGTTAGGCCATGCGGGAGACTATAGGTGGTCACCTTTTGTTAAGTATGACAGGTTTGTTGGCAACCTTGGCCAGAATTGTAGAACTCAGAAATCAAAAGTTCCTAAAGATCATAAAGATTGTATCAAAGACTTCTGTCTGTGTGCATATTTTTTTCTTCTATCATAGAACCTGATTAAATTGTTCTGTAGAAACTGGGCATGGCTCATATCTGTAATCTCAGTACCCAGGAGTCTGGGACAGGAGCATTTCAAGTTGGAGGCTAGACTCAGAAAGTTAGTGAGACTATTTCAAAATATGAATAAAAAGTGCTGGGGATGTAGCTTGGAGGTAGAATGTCCATGAGTTCAATTCCCAGTTAGAAACAAAACAAAACAAAAAAATACTAATTTGCTCTTTAAAGAAAACACTGGTTTCTCCTCAGCGACTTGTGATATGCTAGGATAGCTACCCATGATTCCTGTGTGATTTGCTTTTATATCTTTTGAATCCATTTATTCTTTCTTTATATCAAAGGATAAATCCAACGGTTTTAAAGAAATATCAGTTCAAAATCAGAAAGAACATTCACATAATAAACACTTAGAACTTCAGAGAGTTATAAACTAAGATCGCCATCCCTGTGTTTTATAGCTCCCAACATTTTCCTGTATCTTTGAAGTTTTAAAGAAGATAGCCAATAGAATGAACCTTAGTCATATTTCCTTAATACAAATTTAGGCTAGTGATTCTTTATATCAGTACTTTCCCAATATGGAATTGTGGAATAGAAAATAATAAATATTACAGAATTACGGTATTTAGTTGGAAGATTTTGGAATAATGTGACCAAAAGCATTATTGTAAGTAAGATATATGTAGTAAGTTCATATGCATTGTTTTAAGATGGGTTAGGTATGAAAGAAAGAGAGGCATAGCTTAGGAAGAATAGTCAAGATAAAAGAGGGCATTCCACAAGGGAAAAATAACATATGAGGTGTTTGGAAAGTGGGACAGACAGAATGAGGCATATAAGAAGGTTAGAAAGTATGTCTTCTCCACTGCTGTGGAGAGAATGTCCTGAACAATCCTCCCTTTGCCCACACTTCCAACTGACATGTCAAGTTCCTTTTCTACAATCAGAATGCACACTTTCATATGTGACCCTTGATTTCTGGAATGAGGCAACACTAGCCTTCCATTCTCCCACAAAATATACTGCTTCCATTGCAAATAAGATCTCTTTGTATTGATGATGAGAGAGGGGATGAGAAAAGATTTGAACTGAAATGAGATACCCAGAATGGGCTGGGGCAAAACTCTCTGGGCACAGCGAGGTACACTTGGAAAAGACAATGGTTCATCGGTGTGAGTGGGGCTAACCAGAGGAAGGACTGTTTGGAGCCAAGATGAAATCACATAAATGGCACATGTACACCAAATTTCTGTATTTTCAAAGGAGTGTCTTTCAATTTTCAGAGTATAATCCATGATTGGTTATGCATTGCTCTTCTTAGATGTATATCTGGTTCAGAATCTCTCAGTAAGGACAACTAAACAATGGGAATAAATAAACATCTTTTAAAAATAATAATAATAATATATGTTTTTGAAGAAAATTTGTAAATAAAGAAATGTACAGAGAAGGAGAAAGAGAAGGGGAGAAGGATAACTACCCAACAAAATTACACTACTTATTTGGTATATGTTCTTCTTCTGACCCCCTCATCTTTTTGTTCTGTGCATAGTACTTTACATACACACAATGCAAAACACACACACACACACACAAACACACACACTGTAATTTAATTTTTTAAATTAAATGTAAGTATTTAAAAAAATTTTTGGAATAAACATTATAAGAAATGTCTGCTATCTCTGAGTGTGAAAATGTGGCCCCATTGTTACTTAATTATTATTCTCTTTTTGGACATTCATAATGATTTAATATTCAGTTATAAATAACACTGTAATTACATTAACATTGTAACATGGTGATGTACCAAATTATTTCTGAATTTAACATTTTTACAAGTATTGATTTCTAAAAAACTGAATATTTTGGAGAGGACTATTATGTTTATATTTTGCATTTTACGATTATATGAGTAGTGACTTGATTCTTTGATGACACGTGTTTTTCCTTTAAAATTAATAAGTTCTAATCAAGATCCAAAGTCATATAAGACATAGTCCATTAAGACCTGGGCTTCTCTCTAGACGTCTGAGCTTGGAGTCCCCATCATGATTTTTCTGTGTTCTGTAAGCCACTATGAATGTTGTGGCTGCAACCATTGAATTGTGGGTAAATAGACAGACACACTTCATTCCTGAATGATTTCCCATGAAAGAGGTGTGTGTAGAGGAAAGTGACTTAACAACAATATCCAAAATTATGAATCAACATCCCTTGCCAAATAGAAGATCTAATAGCATTTAAGACACAGAATCTCTTATCATATTTTACTGTTCTTAAAATATAGACTTTTTGGAATATGCCTTTTTTGAAAGCTCCACTGAAATGGTCTTTAGACAGAATGCTTGCATTCATTTACAAACCTTTATGAATGGAGAAGTATTACAGTAACAATATAATTTGCCTACTTTTCTCTTTTAGAGGCTCACCTTTTGTGAATCAAATGTTAGCATTTTTATTCATTTTACTGTTTGACTGTTTGATTCCACTAATCTTTTATTACCATATAAATATTTTTATATGTTGTTATGAGTGCATCCTCCTATTAGTTTCAAATTCCATAATGCCATAATCACACAAAAGGCTGAAATACTGATTATGCCTCAGATAATGTAGTTGTTAATGATCAACTTAATGTTAAAAGCTATTACTGCTCATTGACATAATTCTGAGGACATTATACTGTAGAAGTGCACCTTTTGTGTGGAAACAGAATGACAAAATTGAAATGTTAAAAGTTGAGTGTCTGAATAATAGCCTGTGAAATCATTTAGACAAGACCATTGTTGCCTCTATTGTTCAAAGACTAGAGAGTGACAGAATGAGACAAAAAAGGAGAAACATCACAAGGGCACCACTTGCAGGTTTGAAGGGAGATGCCAAGGACAAAGGATCCCTATTTGTCTTTCCTGCAGGGTCTTCTCCTAACGGCAGAGCACCCTCCTCTGGCCACTTGCCAAAAAGAGACGCTGCCTCCTGCTGCCTCCTTTTTGATTGGCAGGAGTCAAGCCAGGCAAGGACTTGCACAGATTTTTTCCAATACTTCCTGTGATCCAAACCTGCCACCCATGGCCTCCTCCACACTGCCTACCCAAGGTTTTCAGGTTGTGAAGCACTGGAGAGCTGGAAAAAAGACTTTAGGAACACAGTAAGTGTGCAGTCACAACCTGTCAGCTCACAATGGTACTTCACCACTTGCTGTTTGTTTACTTTGACATCCTTGGTCAGTTTTGACCTGGTGAATGGAAGCAAGTCACTAGAATGTAGAGAGAAAGAAGATGGAATGTTTAAGTGGTAAGGTAAAGGATGAATATGTGTCAACCCTCATGATTATTTGTTGAGGCCAGAGGGATCTAAAAGAGTGGTATAAGGTGGGGGGTGTAGCTCGGTGGTGGAACGATTGCCTAGCATTATAAGGCCATGGGTTTGATCCATAAATAAATAAATAAATAAATAAATAAATAAATAAACTAATTAATCAGAGGCACAGGACTGGGTGTATAGCTCAGTGGCAGAGCACTTGTCTAACAAGTGCAAGATTCTCAGTTTGATTCCCAGTACTGCATAGCAAAACAAAAACAAAGCAAAACAAAACAAAATGACAAATGTGTAATCTTTTCCTAGATCATCTAGGCTCACTCTTCCATAGTCAAAAGCCTGATTCTTTATTTTGACTGACTATATACACACATACACACACATGCGCATGCACACACACACATATATGTATATTTATTTATTTATTTATTGGTGCATTATGGCCTCTCATCGTAATGTGATTCAACGTGGTAGGGACATACATGCATATAGCACTTGGTGAGCTTCCCCCTGACTCCCTCTTTATTCTCTCTCATTCTCCATACATGATACTGAGATTGGTATTGGTAATTTCACATAAGCACATAACATTAATAGAAGTGTTTTCTTCATTAAAGCACTTTAACGTTTTTCATATTTGATCTGAACAGCAAGAAATAGAGATGGATTACAACTTGTTCAACATTGTTACTATAAATATCCTGAGTTTATAATTTGCTTATAGTGGGTGAGTGGCAGTTATTTTCATATTATAATAATACCAACATGATTATAAACTTTCTATGTTCCAGGTGTGGTTCTAAATGCTTCATATATATATTAACAGAGGAGACTTTGCTGAAATTAGGCACATACAATTGACATGCACATTTGATTCAGATTGTCAGAGGCAGAAAAAATACTTGTATTATCATAAGGGATGAAAACTGGTGTCTAACATGCACTCCAGTTTGAAAGAAAAGATAGAATCATGCTTGGAAGTTATTATTTAAGAAAGCAGAGGAATTTGTTATATATTTTTAAAAATCTCTGTAAAACTTGATTGATTTTTAAAGGTTTTATTAACAATGAAGTTTTTAAAGTAAATTTTATTTTTCTGAACAATTGTATATCTATGAAAATAGTACAGAAGTCCGCAGATATTCCATACAGAGTTTATCCAGTTTCCAGTATTATTAACCTTTTACATGAGTATGGTACATTTGTTATAGTTAATCAAGCAATGCTAATATACACGATCAACTAACATTCATTGTTTATTCGAAGTTCCCCGGTTTCCCCTAATGTCTTTGTTTCAGTGGATTATGTCCAGGATACCACGTTTCCTGTAGTCATCGCCTTTCCTTAGGTGTCTCATGGCAGTGACAGTTTCTCTCACTTTCCTTGTTTTTGGTGACCTTGAAGGTTGTAAAAAAAAAAACAAAAAACAAAAACTGGCTTAGTATTGTGTAGACCACCCCTCAATGGGGATTTGTTTGATGTTTTTCTCATAAATAGATTGGGTTTATAAGGATTATTATTATTGGTATGTGTATGTGGTATTGGGGATCGAACCCAGGACATTCTACCTCCAAGTTACACCCCAGCCCTTTTTTATTTTTTTTAAACAGGGTCTCATTAGATTGCTAACAATCTCCCTACAGTGTTGGGGTTGGTCTGGAACCTGGGATCCTCCTGTCTCAGCCTCACAAGTACTGGGATTACAGACATGAACCACCACGACCAGCAGGGATTATTTTCAATATTACCGAAAAGACTTCCAGATTTCCATTATATTGGTTTGTGGGGAAGGGCTTATAACCTGCATTAATGAAGGAAATAATTGTTAATTTATGGCTTGGGAGTGAACTGCATATGTGTATATGTGCATATATATGCATATGTATATGTACATATATGTGTATATGTGCATATGTGTATGTCTCAATTAATTCACAGGTATATAAAACAAAAATTTCAGAATTCATTCTGATAATACTTATTCCTTTCTTTATCCAATAGATAGTAACATTAGACAGTCATTGCTCTGAGCACAAAAGATAAAAATCTGAACTAGTGGCAAAAAGATTAGTTTCTCAATTGCCATGCCAGGAAGTTAAAAAGCTGGGTAAAGAAGAAGATCTGA
>PVLC010034878.1:0-16651 GCA_004027655.1 Graphiurus murinus | reverse complement strand
GGATCACAGGAGTACCTGGGAAGCTGAGACAGGAGGATTTCAGGTTTGAGGGTAGCACACAGTAACTTAGCGAGACTATTTCTTTCTTTCTTTTTTTTTTTTGCGGCACTGGGGATTGAACTCAGGGGCATTCTACCTCTGAGCTACATCCCCAGCCCTATTTTTTATTCTTTATTTTGAAACAGGGTCTCACTAAGTTACTGAGAGCTTCACTAAGTAGCTGACGCTGGCCGCAAACTCAGATCCTCTGGTCTCAGCCTCCCAAGTACTGGCATTATATGCATGCGCCACTATGCCTGACTTGTTCTCTCTCTTTTTGTTTTGTTTTTGGTTTTTGTTTTTGTTTTTACTGGGAATTGATCCCAGGAGAATTATATTACTGATATACACACCTAGCCTATTTTATTTTGAGAAATAGATTCTTTAAGTTGCCGAGGCCCTCACTAAGTTGCCAAAACAGCTGGCCTCTGACCTGAGATCCTCCTGTCTCAACCTCCCAAGTACTGGGATTACAGGCCTGGGCCATCACGCCTAACACCATGTTTCTAATTTCAAAAAGCTTTGAAAAATAAGTGGATACCCCAATGACTAATAGAGAATTGAGTTTCTCTTTCCTAAAGCAGAAACAAGAAAGCCAGGAGCCATAATGCATAGTTATTTTTTTCAGTTTGCCCGACAGTGTGCCCAAAGTCATGAGTCTCAAGTTCAAAGTGAACACTGTATTCGTGAGCTCCATAGGAGACAGGGAATAATGTAAAGAAGATGCTAATTACAGGGTCATTATAGAATATGCAACATGTTGATTGATCACATCACACAAAACAGCTATGCAAACAAGGAACCCAGGGCCAGAAGTTAGGAAACACAGCCATGCAGATGAGGTTAAGAATTCTGCGAGAGTTTTCAGGTCTGCCACTTGAAGTAGTAACTGGGGCAATCATGGGCTTAGGATGTGATTCATTTTAGAGTTCGTACTAAATATACAATGTAACTAATTCAGCACCAATCTGTTTCTCGCATGTATGAACACTGCATATAAGAATAGCGAGGCTGGACATGGTGGCACACACCTGGAATCCCAGTACTTGGGAGACTGAGACAGGAAGAGCATAGGTTCAAGGCCAGTCTCAGTAATGTAATGAGATTCTCAGCAACCTAAGGAGACCCTGGTTGCCAAACAAAAAATTTAAAATAGAGCTGAGAGTGTAGCTTGGAGGTAGAATGCCTCTGGGTTCCATCAATACCACCACCACCACTAACACTACCACCACCAGAACAAAAACAAAAAAGGAAGGAAGGAAGGAAGGAAGGAAGGAAGGAAGGAAGGAAGGAAGGAAGGAAGGAAGGAAGTCACATTTATCCAGAGCTTGCCCATTATCACTCCATCCTCCCTAATACACCTGCCGAAAAATGCAAAAGTCCTTCCCACTGACAATCTTCTGATACACAATGAAATTGCCATTTTGGCTTGCAAAAACTCAGGGCAGTCACCGATACTTGGATGCACAGTGCAGGTTGATTTCACCTGGCTGACAATGCCTATGAGCCATAAGGTATGCTTCCAGGTCCCAGTCTCCCCCACGGTGTTGAGGGATGGATGACGGATTTCCTTCCTTCTACCATTCGAATCAAGCAGAAACCAACGGTACCCAGGGATCGGTGCTCGCAGCCTGCAAAGAACTGAAGAGCATGTCTGGGCCCAAACACTTCATCATTGACCTGAACTTCAGTTGTGTGAGCATTCAAGTAGAAATCAGGGGAATAGATGGCTGTTTATGCCTTCTCCAAATCCCACACCAGGCTCTGGAGAACAACTATTTTCACTCCCACCATTTTTTGACCTGTTAATGTCTGTACAAAGTAGGAATGTGAAAAATGACACTGCACTTAAATGAGCATCAACGTGCAACAGTATTTCTCAAAGAGGATCACATTTAAGGGTGGGAAAAAAAAAAAAAACAACTTTGCAATGCAAGATATACAAATATGTCATTATTGCTTATTAGTGTTTACTACTAATTATTAGCATTTATATTGTACAATATGGTTATTATTTATTTATTTATTTATACATAGTATTAGGAATTGAATCTAGGGACATTCTACCTCTGAGCTAAACCTCCAACCCTCTTTTATATATATATTGTGTGTGTGTGTGTATGTATATATGTGTATATATATATGTGTGTGTGTGTATATATATATATATTTATTTGTGTTGTTTTGTTTTAGTTTTTGTTATTAAGCAAGGTCTCACTAGGTGTTGAGAATCTCGCTATGTTGCTGAGACCATCCTCCAACCTGCAATCCTCTTGTCTCAGCCTCCCAAGTACTGGGATGACAGGCATGTGTTACCAAACCCAGCTCATGGCTATGTTATTAATGGCACAGTATTCTGTAGAAAATCATGCAATGGGAAAATGAGGGATATTTGTTAAAGAAAATGAAGGCAGTATACACTCTCAGTCTCAATGTGGAATAAATCACAGATTTCCAAATACTTCTCTCCCAGAGTCCTGGGATGTTTCTATATAAATTAATAGCTTGTAGACAGCTTGTTAAAGAATTAAGCAAAGACTCTTTGGAGAAAATGAATTCAAATCTTCCCCTACTTAATTGGAGTCAGTGACCATAACTTAATTTCTTCATGGAACTATTAAGAGAGTTAAGTGAATTAATGTACAGGAAGTGTTTAGCAGAGTGGTGGGCATTCTATTTTATTTTTATTTTTTGAAACAGGGTCTCACTAGGTTGCTGAGGGCCTCACTACTTGCTGAGGCTGTCCTTGAACCTGCAATCCTCCTGTCTCAGTCTCCCAAGTACTGGGATTACAGGCATGCACTACTGTGCCTGGCTTGCTTATTTATGTATTTATTTTATGTGGTACCGGGGATGAAACTCGGGGGTCTTCTACATTTAAGCTATACCCCTAGCCCTATTTTATTTTTTACTTGGGAATAGGGTCTCACTAAGTTGCTGAGAGCCTCACTAAATTGCTGAGGCTGGCTTCAAACCTGCAATCTTCCTGTTTCAGCCTCCCAAGTAGTGGGATTACAAGTAGGAGCCACCACGGGGCAAATACAAATTACTCCCCATTAGTTGGTAATATGGATGGAAGTAGAAACAGTAACTGCAACAGAACAGCTCGATGTTGCAATCAACAGCAAATGGACACACTGATGCTCTAAATTTTTACAATGTTTTTTATGTATCACTTTTCGAAATTGCAACCAGCATGCCTTTGAAGGGAACTCAGGACAAATTAGAAAATGAAACAATGAAACTTAAGCAAATCGATACAAATGAAATCGCCTCTCTCTATTCTTCTTCCTCTGTCCTTACCTCCTACAGCACTTTGCACATACCATGGGGCAGAGTCAAGCTTCGCAGATAAATAGAAAAGTGGGTGGGAAGGGAGGGACTGTGGGCTTGGATAACTGATGGGACATTCTGGATTGCCCCACAGAAGCACAGGATTGTATTTTTGACCACTGACTTGTGGGGACTGCTACCCGCTGGCACTGGCTCTAAATGTAAAGGAAAGTAGGATTAACAGAGGAAAATATTTAGGCTATCTTTCTCTCCTTCCCTGCTAAGGGAAAGCAAATTATTTTTCTCCCTGACCTCAAGTGCCATACAAAAGTACACCACCACACCTGGGCTGTTGGGTTTTAATCTAGTTGATTGGCAAATACAAGAGATTAGAACCAATGGACCAATGGTATACTCAGGCACATATATATATATATATATATATATATATATATATATATATATATATATATATATATAACTATCTGATAGTTGCAGCTGTATTGCTGAAATTAATAGAACGCACTGCGCAGCTCTAGGCCTGCAGATTTTCTTTAAGGAGGCCAACCTGGCCCACGATGTTCAAGACATCCCTGAGAAAGTCTTTGGGACAAGATGCACAGCCAGTACTTAACAATCTACACCTTAGGGTTGCTTCAACGAACATGGCAGGCAAGACCTCTATGCTTGGGAAAGTTATATTCTACTTCAAAGAGACAGACAAATAACTAGTAAAAAAAAATGGACACACAAATTAATAAGTGGAACTATCTTAGGGTGAAGAGAACACTGCAACATAACTGAAAAACAAGGTTAAGTGGTAACAGGACGTAATCTGTGCTGGGATGACTGTGTTAAGATGAATTAATTAAGTTAATTAAGAAAGAAGTCTCTTAGCTGGGCATGGTGGCACACACACCTGTCATACCAGTACTTGGGAGGCTGAGACAGGAGAATCACAGGTTTGAAACCAGCCTCAGCAACTTAGGGAGACCCTCAGAACTCAGTGAAACCCTGTTTCAAAATAAAATAAAAAGGGCTGGGAGTGTAGCTTGGAGGTTGAATGCCCTTGGGTTCAATCCCCATTACTAAATAAATAAATAAGTAAATAAATAAATAAATCCTAAATGTGCCTATTTTTATTTTAATCTCCACTGAATCTACCATGGTATACTGTCTGAAGTATTGAAACTATTTATTAATGGCTTCCTTGCTCTTTTTTTATTTTCAATTTTATAATCAATATTGTCTTCTTAAATTACAGAAACATGTTCCTACATTTTCAGACAGAACTATAGAACTTGCCCTGTTTAAAACCTTCCAGTGAGCCAGGCAGAACCCCAGTACTTGAGAAGCTGAGACAGGAGGATTGTAGGCTTGAGGCCAACCTCAGCAACTTAGTGAGGCCCTCAGCAACTTAGCAAGACCCTGTTTGAAAAAAATAAACTATGGCTGGGAGTAAAGCTCTGAGGTAGAATGTCCCTGCATTCAATTCTTAGTGCCGTAAAGCGAGAGGGACAGAGACAGACAGACAGACGGATGGACAGACTGCTTTAGGAATTCCTTCAAGTTGTGTTGAGAATCCTGCCAAGTCTTGTGCGCTGTTGCAGCAACTAACACAGAAGGGAACTCTGAAGTCCACATTAGAATGCAAATTCTGAGCAGAGACTCTTCATAGACAGCCTATGTCGATAGGAGACCTTGAGACTTAAAATATATTCACATTGGGAAAATCTGCTGGAATAAAGATTAATCAGACAACCACCCTTATGGAAAAAAAAAGGTATGGTCACTAAACATCTGGTATTTTCACCTCCAGTTGGCCAAAGGCTCCTGAGTTTCTGGCTAACACTGTTCAAATGGTGTCCTTCTCCAATCACTCGCTGAGGCTGACCACTTATCTCCGTCCCCATTAGGGTTCTTGAAAGCCTGGGCCTGTTTTCCCTGCAGGGCCCCTGTTCAGATCTCTAACTGGCTTCTGCAACCTTTCCCTTGACTCTGACAATGCGTACCAGCAGATTCCACGACCACTTTCTCATAGGGCTGCAGCAGGACTTCTAAACCATTCAATTCCAATATGTCTGTATCTTCTATTTCACCACTCGGAATGATGGTCATGTATGTAAGCCAAACAGAAAGCCAAGCCTACTTTGATTTTCTCATTAATGGAAAACAAACTAAGCCAGGTGTGGTGGCGCATGCTTGTAATCCCTGTACTTGGAAGACTGAGACAGGAGGATCGCAGGTTTGAGGCCAGCCTCAGCAATGTAGCAAGACTCCCAGAAACCTAGGGAGACCTTGTTTCAAAAGGGCTGAGGGTGTATCTCAAACATAGAATGCCCCTAGGTTCAATCCCCAGTACCATAAATACATACATACATACATACATACATACATACATACATATATATTGAGAGACAAATTAAAAATGAATCATGAGCAGGCCTTCAAACTTCCTACATGGATTTCATGCCAGGATGAACAGTAAGGCTTTGGATGTTCTTCAAGAAGCACAGCCCACCACAGGCTAGACACTGTCACGCTCAAAATGTACCCTAAGGAAGTTTGAAAGAAGCCAAACGTACCTGTGATTCTGCACTTTATGGGCTTTTAGGCTTAATGACATTGGTGGGGTTGGTGTGTCCAAGTCAGTTATGATAGTTCAAGGAGCAGAAGCCAGGCTTATATATAATCCCAGTACTTGGGAGGCTGACAGGAGGATCCCAGGTTCAAGACCAGCCTCAGCAACTTGGCGAGAGTCTCAGCAACCTAGGAAGACCCTGCTTCAAAATAAAAAAGGGCTGAGAGTGTAGCTTGGAGGTAAAGTGTCCCTGGGTTCAATCTCCACTAGCAAAAAAATAGAAAGAGAAAGTAGGAGAAGTAAATTAGGTCTCTTGAAAGAGCCTCATTTCTGTCACTTCTAGTCAATTTCCCTGTCATCCAAAGAGATAAGGAAGGAAAGATTAATAGAAATGATGTAAGTAGGAGAAGTTGGAAAGGTGATTGAGGCTGAAAGATAAAATATTGCCGGACATGAAAAGGAGTTTGCATTTTATTTTACCTTCAAGGGAAATCAGTGTATTGTTTCCAACAGAGAGTGACACAATTAGTTTAAGTTATCCTCTTAAAAGTGCTGAACGGTAAGTAGGAGAGACATCATACCTGGCAGAAGCAAGTACAAACAGACACAAAGAGCTGCAGGTACCTTGCTACAGGATCAATCATTTGTGCGCAAATAACTTATCCAGCTTTTCTCTGTCTGCAGAAAAATTTATGCACAGATATCTTATCCGGCTTTTCTCTGGTGCTACAAAAATAGTCAAAGAGACCAGAATGAGCATACCACAGTTGAAAGAGCTGAACTGTCTTTAAACTCTACTATCAAAAGGCAAACATCCTGAGGCAGGTGTGGTGGGGCAGGATTGTAATCTCAGCATTCAGGAGGCTGAGACTGGAGGATTGAGGTTCAAGGTCAGCCTCAGCTACCTAGTGAGGCACTCCGCAACTTAGTGAGACCCTGTTTCAAAATAAAGAATAAAAAATAGGGCTGGAGGTATAGCTCGAAGGTAGAAAGCCCCTGAGTTCAATTCTCAGTACCGCAAAAAAAAAAAAAAAAAAAAAAAGGCAAACATCCAGCTGGGCATGGTGGCGCATGCCTGAGATCTCAGTACTTGGGAGGCTGAGACAGAGGATCACAAGTTCAAGGCCAACCTCAGCAACTTAGTGAGACCCTGTTTCAGAATAAAAAATAAAATAAATAGGAGTGAGGGTGTAGTTTAGTGGTAGAAAAATAAAAATAAAGGCATACATTCCAAGCTGCAAGAGAAAGTCTACTTTCAGCACTGGTTTGTAATGCTCTGAGATTTAGGGAGTTTAAAACTGAAATCCTTGCTTGAATTTTTGACAACGGACATACCATTTACGAGGATTGTCATTTTAAAAAAAAGTGTTTAATATACCGGCCTTACTCATTGCTTAGCACCATGAGAATTAATTAGTTTAAAGCTCCACAGATAGGCTGAGATTAAAGAAAGCGAACACGTTAATACACCATATTCTCATTACTCCAAATCAGATGTCTAAGATTAGAAATTGCTTAGCATGTTTTTCTCTTCTCTAAAGTAAAATTTCAGTTTGTCTGTGTTTGCCTGCTGTCGTATCCTTCGTGTGTATAATAATACTTGGCATGGGAGTAATGTCTGGCTTGTGTTTCATGAAATAAATTTAAATGTGGTTTGTAAAACTCCTTTGAAAAAGTGATATTATTAAAATGTTATTTTGAGTCTAATTGCTTTAGTGTGTGTGCATGTGTGTGTGTGTGTGTGTGTGTGTGTGTGTGAGAGAGAGAGAGAGAGAGAGAGAGAGAGAGAGAGAGAGAGCGAGAGAGAGATACTGGGGACTGAACTCAGGGCTGAGCTACACTCCCAATCACTTTATTTTATTCTGAAACAGGGTCTCACAAGGTTGTTGAAGAGTTTGCTAACTTGCCGAGGCTGGCCTCGAACCTGCGATCCTGTTGTCTCAGACTCCCAAGTACTGGATTCCAAGCAAGTACTGGGATGACAGGCATGCGCCTCCACATTCAGCTTTGATTTGTGTTTTTTAATTGCTTCATCGGTTCTCCTTTTCCCTCAACTCCCTCCCTCAATCCCTTTCTACTGTTCCACCGCTCTGCCTACTAATTCATCTGAAGTCCCATCTGATTCCTGTTTTCTCTCTGGCCTCCATATATGAGAAAACACAGGACCCCCAACTCTCTGAGCCTGACTGATCTCACTCAGTATCACAGTCTCTAGATCTATCCATTTTCCTGCAAATGACACAATTGTGTTCTTTAACAGGCAGCTCAAGAGAAGAAATACAATCCTCCAATAAATATATTGTAAAATGTTCAACATTAGCCGGGTGTGGTGCTGCATGCCCGTGATCTCAGTACTTGGGAGGCTGAGAGAGGAGGATCGCAGATGGGAGGACAGCCTCAGCAAGTAGTGAGACTCTCAGCAACCTAGCAAGACCTTGTTTCCAAATAATAAATAAAGTTGGGCTAAGGATGCAGCTCAAAAGTAGAATACCTCTGGGTTCAATTCCCAAGGACTACTAAAATAAATAAATAAATAAATAAATAAATAAATAAATAAATAAATAAATAAATAAATAAATAAATAAATTTTAAAAAATAATAAATAGTTTGACATGAAGCCAGGTTACAGGTGGTACATACCTGTAACCCTAGTACTTGGGAGGCTGAGACAGGAGGATGGCATGTTTGAGGCCAGCCTCAGCAATCTAACAAGGCCCTCAGCAATTTAGTGAGATTCTGTTTCAAAATAAAATAGTGCTGGGGGTGTGCTTCTGTGGTAGAATGAGCGAGGTCATTCCTCAATAACTATCTCACACACTCAGAGAAAGAGAAAAGAGAAAAAAAATGTTCAACATGATTAGCAATCAGAAAAAGCAAATTAAAACCACACTGTGATTCCCTCTAACTTCAGGTGGAATGGAAATCATCAAGAATACAAATGATAATAAATGCTGGCGAGGATGTGGCAAAATGGGAACACTCCCACACTCTTGGTTGGGTTGTGCCTTAGCACAGCCACTGTGGAGAACAGTGTGGCGGTTCCTCAAAAGACTAGGAATGGGACCGCCATGTGACCCAGCTAGACCACTCCTCGGTATCTTTCCCAAAAAATGAAAGTCAGAATATGGTAGTGGTTCATGCATTTCTATGTTATAGCAGCACGACTCAGAAGAGCCCAACCACAGAACCAACTAAGAATCTCAGATTTTGCATAATTATTGAGAAAATGGAGAAAGGCTTTTGCATACCAAGTGAGCTCCCCAAACACTTATTTTTAAACAGCTCAGATGATATCTACCTCTTTTGAGAATCAGTGCAGTGTTTGCATCTAAGAAAAGTTATTTGCAAGTGACCGTGCCGCTCCCTTAGGGTTGGTGGTATAAGCGCGTATTTGTCAAATGTCCAAAGATGTCTTAGTAGTCCATTGGCATAAATATATAAATACTCAGATCCTGCTTTTCTTGGCCAGAAACAGTGGCAGAAGGCACCAGCAAAGCCTGCCACAGCATCCAAACCCTGTCGCCTTTAATTCCAGGCTAATGGTTGAAACATGAGGGCAAACACTTGTTCAGGTTCCAGAGTCATCTGCTGTCAAATCCACTTGGCAGATCAACTTGGAGAAACGTTGATACACAAAATGTTCAATAAAGGTTTGTTTGAAACCTCTGCCCTTCCCAGGGCTCGAGAGGAGTTTCCAATTTCTGAGTGATAAATGTTGCTAGGTCCAATTTTTTTAGAGACTGTTCCCATGTCTAGTAAGCAAATGCTGGAAGAGGCCAGAGAATTAATGGAACCCTTTCTAGATGCACAGAGAGGAGACAGAGTGTTAGAAACCAGATTATACTGCTTTGAGATCATCTCTACATTAAAAGAATTTGTTTAGCTGGGTGTGGTGGCACACGCTTGTAATCCCAGTACTTGGGAGGCTGAGACAGGAGGATCCAGTTTGGGGGACAGCCTCAGCAAGTAGTAAGACTCTCATCAACCTGATGAGACTCTGTTTCAAGATAAAAATAAAACAGGGCTGGGGGTATGGCTGAGAGGTAGAATGCCCCTGAGTACAATCCCCAGTACTGAAAAAATAAAATAAAATAAATAATTTGTTTTACTGAGCCAATTGAGTCAACACACACACAC
Source organism: Graphiurus murinus (assembly GCA_004027655.1). Taxonomy (NCBI): domain Eukaryota; kingdom Metazoa; phylum Chordata; class Mammalia; order Rodentia; family Gliridae; genus Graphiurus; species Graphiurus murinus. The sequence continues at coordinate 6,621 of PVLC010034878.1, read as the reverse complement.
ACACACACACACACACACACATACACACACGCATACACACACGCATACACACACACATACACACACACACACACACACACACACACACACACACACACCACACTCTTATCTTCTTATCCAAATCCCTGGGCAGTGTAATGTTAAGCCAAGTCAAAATATTAAAGCAAGAAGATAGAAAAGAAAACAGAGGAGAAAGAACACTATAGTGACTAAATGTTCCAAAATTTCCCAGTGAGAAATCTTAAGGTAAAAAGGAAATATCAGTTAAACTAGTCTATATACACAATCCATAGACTAGACGGGAGAATTTGGTTTGTTGTACATGTATATACACACACATACCTGCCTAAATTAATGCTGGGAGATGTTAAATGAGCTCTTGGTACACCTTGTTTTGGATTATGGAGACGCTGAGTCCAGCACACAGACCGAGTGAGAATGGAGCTACTCATACCAAGTTCAACCTAATAACAACCAGGAAGCTGGGCATGATGGTGCACACCTGCGAACCAGTACCTGGGAGGCTGAGACAGGAGGATCCCAAATTTGAGGCTGGCCTCACCAAGTTAGCCAGGTCCTCCAGAACTTAGCGAGATCCTGTTTCAAAAGAAAAAAATAAAATAGGTCTAGAGTAGCTCAGAGGCAGAATGCCCCGGGTTCATTTCCCATTTCCACCAAACAAACAATCAAACAAACAAAACAAGAGACTTAGCACCCAGCCAGAGGGCATCCATCTCTCCGATGTCATGATAAAGAAGACACCTCCATTTCCAACCTGTAAGGAAAGTAACTTTGGAAATACCAATTCTCTTGTTGACCTTATTTCTGCTTTCTCCAGCCCTTTCCTGCCCAGAAAGCCAACTGCTTCTACTCAGCACAGCAGGGCATTTATCCTATTTTATAGAAGGGGATATTGTCCCAGTTTGTGAATTGCAAATAAAAGCGAAGATATTTAAGTTCAATTTATTGTAATTTTTTTTTAAAAATAGGAATGACAGAAGACACTTTCTACCCGAGACATGGAATGCCGCTTTTGGGAACACTCCATGTCTTAGTCTAGCATTTGAGTACAGAGGAAGACTCTTCTCCTCCTCCTCCTCCTCCTCTTCCTCCTTCCTCTCCTTTCTCCTCTCTCCTACTCCTTCTCTTTCTCCTCCTCCTCCCCCTTCTTTTCAGTGGGAATTAAATCCAGGGGCATTCTACCTCCAATACACAGTCCCAACCCTATTTTTTCTTTTGAAACAGAGTCTCGCTAAGTTGTTGAGGGTCTTGCTAAGTTGCTCAGGCTGGCCTCAAAAATGCAACCCTCCAGTCTAAGCCTCCCAAGTCCTGGGATTACAGGCGTGTACCAACACATTGGTGACCCTACCTTCTTGAACAAAAGAATGTCATTAGACATGGAAGGGCGACAACATCCTCTTCTCTCTTTTATCAAGGAAGTTTGATGTTTTATTTGACCTAAATGGACATTGCCAGCCAAGAATGCATCACTCCAAGTAAATTTATGCATATTTCAGGGACAAAGATGGAAGGGAAAAAATGAAATCTCTGTTAGGCACAGATACTTCTATATAAAATGCAAGCTTTTTAACCTCTTAAGACTTTAAAATGTTTATGCACAAGGACCTACTTTCTTCTCACAAAGCCTTGCTAACTTTTAACTAATTGCATGTGAATAGAATTTGGGGGTTTCCAAGGACTTTTCTTATAATCTGACTCATTTTATTTTTCTGGGACAAGTTCACACCACTAAGCAGTTGTTAAGTGAGCCAGGAACCTCCACTACATCTCTCTTGTATCCAGCTTAATTGTGCTGGTTGCACCAGCCAGGAAATTCTACCTGCAGTGAGGTCCTCAGCAGGACCAGGCAGATACCAGCATGATGCTCTGTAGACCTCCATAACTGTGAGCTAAACAAACTTCTTTTCTTCATAAACCACTTAACCTCAGGTATTTCCTTACAGCAATACAGAATAGAGTCCCCTGACTCTGGCTTCTGGTATGGCCCCACAGAATAATTATCTGGGAACCTGTTGGAAACAAAATTGAGGGCTGGGGGTGTAGCTTCATAATACAGTGGTGCCTAGCATGTGTGAGGCCCGGAGTTCTATCCCTAGCACCAACAGTTTTAAAAAATGCAAAATTCATAACTTTAAAATTTTTGTAATTTATAACTTTAGTCTGGATCTCAGAATCAGAAACTCTGAGGGTTTTGTTTTCTTTTTCTTTGTAGTACTGGGGATTGAACTCAGGAGCATTCTACCTCTTGGATACCTCCCCAGCCCTATTTGTTTTTATTTTTAGAAACAGCATCTCACTAAGTTGCTGAGGGTCTCTCTAAATTGCTGTGGCTGGCCTCCCATCTGCAATCCTCCTCTCACAGCCTCTCAAGTGCTGGAATTACAGATACATACCTCCATGTCCAGGTAAAATTCTCAATATTTGAATAAGCCCCCCCACCCAGGTGGACTTAACATATGGTTAGAACCAAAATCCTAACACTTTTGCCTGAGACTTATTTCATAGAAAGTACTGGCAAACAAATTTCTACTATCCTTCTTCCCAAGGAGGTTTTAACTTCCCTCCTAACCTTGATGTATCTAAATATCAAGGGCCACTCACCATTTCTTTTATTGATATGATTTACTTATATACCTACAGTTAGGATAAATGTACATTTCCTCTAGTTCATATATTTAAAAACAAACCAACTGACACACTTTTATTTTCTACCACTACTTTTCTGACTGTTTTTGTTGGCAACGCACTATAGGGGTTAAAAATCTGCTGGTTACTAGCTCAACAACTCTGTGGAATTTGTTTAGTCTTTGTGGATGTCATTTGTACAGCACAAATGAAAATGTCACATGGCTGTCCACAGGATTAAGTGGGTTAATATATTGAACATGCCTAAATCAGTGTCTGGCACGTAATCAATATGGTATAAGTATTTGCCACTATATAAACTACCATATATTATTACTAAATCCACCTTTTTACTGCCAATGACACAGGAAAAATAATATTTCCCTTCAGCAAAGGAGTGCTGTACAACAGGTCAGACCTCTGGAGATACAGGTTAGAGTTCTGATTTTGGCTGTAACTTTAAAACCAGAAGTCTTTAGAACTTGTTATGGTTTGGATTTAGAATGTCCCTCTACCCCTCATGGAAACAATATAACAACATTGGAAGTGGGGCTCTGTTGTAATCTCATCAGTGGATATATCCATTATAATGGATTTACTGGGTGGTCACCTAGGCGGGGGGGGGGGGGGGGGGGGTCCCTGAGGGACTGTGGCCTTAGGGACTGTACTTGTGTCTCTGAATACCCTTGTTTGCTGGCTCTCTCTTGCTGTTTGCCTCTGTGGTGTGAGAGCAGAGCCCTTGCGCGCTCTCTCTCTCTCTCTCTCTCTCTCTCTCTCTCTCTCTCTCTAGTATCGCTGCTTCCCTCCACCATGCCCTGAGCTCCACAGACCTGGCCTTACATGGACTGAACCCTGAAATCTCCAGAAACTGTGAGCCTATGGCCAGACTTTTTGGATCACAACAGTGAGAATGTTGACTGAGACTGGACTTTACTTAGTATTTCTGTGTACATTCTTTTTTTCTTCTTCTTTTTGTCTTTCTGTAGTCAAAATGAATGTAGAATAGAAGATTATTAAATTATCAGTTTCTTTTATTCTATACTAGCCCTGTTTTCTCTATGAATTCAGCCAGGAACATTACATCATCAGTGATTTTAATGTATTAAAGATTTTTAAGTATTTTATACATCCGCCCTTCTTGTTTCTACAACACTTGCTGTTTTTCTTATTAAATAAACTTAATTAATTTTGCATCATGTAACCACTTTACTTTTTATCAAAAGCAATTACTGAAAAAAAAGCATTACTGTAAAGGTAATTTAATATAATCATTACAAAATTTCTGCTTCCTGTGATAAAACAACAACAACAACAACAAAGAAAGAAACAAACAAACACCATTAATGATTGATTTTGCTAGCAGATAAAACAGCATTTTTTTCTCTTGGTTTTTGGATTGCTCATGGTTGGCCCTAGAAGATGTTGAAAGGAAACAGACAAATTACCTTAAAATTAGGGACTATTGTGACGAAAGAAAGAAAAGGAGTGAGATTGAGCCTCCCCCTGTTCCCACCCTACTCCTCCCCTTCCCCATCTTCCCAAGCTCAGCACAGAGATTGAGTTTGATGGGTCTGTGTGTGTGTGTATCATGCCCATTGAGGAATTTCCCTCTCAAGTCCTCCTCCCACTTCCCATCTTCCCCAGTTATGATCCCTTCTTCACTCCACTGAGGTTCCTCTTTCTTTGTCTGGAGTCCCTCCTGTGGCCCAATTTCCCCTTAGCTTCTGCATATGAGGGAAAACATGCAGCCCTTCACTTTTTGTGACTGACCAATCTCACAGCATAATATTCTTCAGTTCCATGAATTTCCCTGCAAATGACATAATTTTGTTCTTCTTTATGGCTGACTGAATTCTATTGTATATATATCTCATACTTTTGTAATCTATTCATCTGTTCATGGACATTTCAGCTGGTTCCATAGTTAGGCAATTATTAATTCTTCTGCTATAAACATGGATATGCATGTGTATCAAAACTATTCTAGTTGTTTGTTCTCCATTTTTTTGCATACATACCCAGGCGCGGTACAGCTGGGTCATATGGTAGGTTCATTCCCATTCTTCTGAGGATCCTCCATACTGTTTTCCAAAGAGCTCCTAATCCCATCAAGACTGTACCGGAGTTTCTACTTCTCCACATCCTCATTAGCATTTATTATTGTTTGAATCTAAGAAAACTCTGAGGATTTTATTTCTTTGTGAAATACAAGCATGGACTGCGCTCAAAGATATAACTAGCTAGGAGTGTGGCACACACTTGTAATCCCAGTACTTGGGAGGCTGAGATACCAGGATCACAGGTTCGCAGCAACTTAGTAAGATCTTATTTCAAAATAAAAAATCGGGCTGCGGGTGTAGTTCAGAGGGAGAATGCCACTGGATTCAACCCCAATTAACCCCCCTACACACACATACACACACAATGCAATTACATTGAGGTGCATTACACATATTAAATTAGATATTTATACATATTTTGTTAGCAATTAAGCATGAGTTTGTTAAAACATGATGACTTAGCGGATGAGACAGGAGGATGGCAGGTTCACAGCCAGCCTAGGCAACTTAGCGAGGCCTTGTTTCAAAATTAAATATATACATATATATAATTTGGAATTAAATTTATATTTAAATTTATATTATATATTATATATGTGTATGTATACATATATATGTGTATATATATGTGTATACACACACACACACACACACACACACACACACACACATATATATATATATGGGAATGGAAGTAAAAGAGTGAGAAAGAAGGAAGAAATTTTCAAACATATTATTAGAAAGCAAGTAACTGAAGTGACGGAGGTAGCCCTGCCCCCCCAGGCCCCTAAGGGCTGCACATCTCACATCCATTTCTTCTGCCCTTGCTATTCCCCCTCTTGTGATGGGTGCAGTTTGCGGAACCCACGAATCATAATCTCCAGACACTAAAACAGACCTCTCTCCATAACCCACCACCCAGCTGAAACTCAAATATGGAACAATTGATCTAAAAGTAGGACCTCCTCCATTCCCCTCAGATCATAGCTCCAAAACACCCACCCCACAGCAGAATGTGGGGGTACTATTTCAAGAAACGTTGAACGTATGGTAAGTGTCACCCCTCAGGTGACAGGCAGGCCCCTCAGGAGCCCCTCCCCCGGGCAGCCCCAGACACGACATCAGTCTACAAGCCTGTGTTCTGGGGGGACTTGGGATGTTTGGTCAGCAAACTTGCCCCAGGTTCCTGAATCACACAAGTCAACAGTCTTTTTAAATTTTCTTTCTCGTTTCCTTTCTTTTTTCTCTTCTCTTCCTGTTTCCTCTTTCTTCTCTCTCTGTCTCTCTCTGTCTGTCTCTCTCTCTCTTTCTCTTTCCCTCTCCTCTCCTCTCCTCTCTTTCCTTTCATTGCACTGGGGATTAAACTCAGAAGCATTCTATCCCCAACTGTATCCACAGCCCCAGCCTCTTGCCCTCTTTTTTTTTTTTTTAATTTTTGAAACAGGATCTCACTACATTGCTGAGGGTCTCAATAATTTGCTGAAGGCCTTGCTAAGTTGATGAGGCTGTCCTTGAACTTGCAATCCTCCTGTCTCAGCCTCCCAAGTACTTGGGATTACAAGCATGTGCCACCCTGCCCAACTGCATGAATATATGTGAGGCAACTATTTTTATTATTCAGCTAATTGTACGCATCATCAACTTTATCTGAGTGTTTTTCACCCAATAGAAACTACGTAAAAATTCTGATTATCAAGCCGGGTGTGGTGGCGCACGCTTGTAATCCCAGCATTCGGGAGGCTGAGACCGGAGGATCCGGGTTCGCGGCCAGCCTCAGCTACCTAGTGAGACACTCTGCAACTTAGTGAGACTCGGTTTCGAAATAAAGAGTAAAAAAAAAATAGGGCTGGGGGTGTAGCTCGGAGGTAGAATGCCCCTGAGTTCAATCCCCAGTACTGAAAAAAAAAAAAAAAAA
>PVLC010034877.1:0-16507 GCA_004027655.1 Graphiurus murinus | reverse complement strand
TATTTTTTGGAAAAACACATATTTTATATATATGGTATTTCATTAGCATACCTAATAAAATACCATATATATTAAAATATGGTATAACAGATATTTTAGTAACTATATAGCATAACTAATATTTTAGTATATATGATATTTAATTATATATGTATAGTTAAGATGTTCTACATATTTACATCTAATCTTTTGCTGGGTATTTTAAATATTTTCTAATAAGTAATTTTAATGATTAGTCATCATTAAGAATAAATACATTAAGCTGGGTGTGGTGGAACATGCCTGTAATTCCAGTACTGGGGAAGCTGAGATAGGAGGATAGCAGGTTCAAGACCAGCCTCAGGAACTGAGTGAGAAGAATGCCCCGAGTTTAATCCCCAGTACCCACCAAAGAATAAATATATTATTATACATACTATTCAATTCCATATTCCAATTCTAAAATATTAGTATTTTTAGCTTTTATTACAACCATTAACATAACACTCAATGACAATTGCCATTTGGTTGGTATTCAGAATATTTATTGACTGTAAATTCTTAGAAGAACTTTGACAACTATCACCTCCTATTGCAACAACAGGCAACAACAGGCTCTGAAGCAGATGCAAGATTATAACTTTTTTTTTTTTTTCATTTGTTTCTTCTGAGCCCACAATCAAACTACTCTACCCAGTCTTCCCTGAAATTAGGTAGAGCTAATGAGATTGAGTTCAGGACAGTGAACATGGGCAGACAGGATAAATGCCAATTCTTAGGGTTAATTCCATTCTAGGTTGGCTGGATCTGAATGTCTCAATGTGCTAACTTCAGTACTCAATACTGCTTCCCAAGGACTCTTTTGGTCTAGTAAATATTAACAACATGGCCCTTATTTAGTCTTTTGTCAAGCATTAGGTCATCTAAATTCTCTTAATTGTTCTGTTGGTCTCACTTTCTAAAATACATTTTCTATACTCTTTTCAAAATGATCTCATTCTAACACCCATGTCAGATTGTGTCATTCTTCTAATTGATATCCTAATAAGGGAAATTTTCAAAGTATTCTCACAGGAGTTTCTAGGATTTTGGGAAGTTGTATCTAGGGCCACTATAGAAAAGAAGAAAGCAACTAGCCATACAGTGATCTGCTACCACTCTAACCAGAGAAATTCTATTGTTCATCTAATACACACACACACACACACACACACACACACACACACACACATTACATATTAAAAATCTATTGAGAGGAGAGAGCTCTTAACTATAACATTATTTCCCTGCATGAAAGTGATATATTTATTAGAAGAGAAAACTGAATTCCTAAATAACTTAATAGATTTTAGAAAACAGAAATATGTTCATGGCGAGTAACAACTTGTGGGCAATATGAGACCACAATACAACATCTTTCTGTGAATTTTTTTTAATTGTCTGAAAACAGCAAATAAAAGAAATTATTGTTTGGTTACCAAGTATTTAGATTGCTTTTAGAGTGCATGTTTAAGTTTCAATCATTATCAGGAAATTTAACTATAATATTTAGATTTTTAATAACCTTGAAATAAACATTAAAAAAACATTAATGTCTTTAAATAACAGTCTTTTGAATTTAACCTCAGACTTCTTTGAAAAAAAAAATGTATAAAAACAAAATTTTATTGCTTACCACTGCCCTCTAGTGAATTTATGGGAAATCAACTAGGCTAAAAAGAGACTGCACAGTTTAAAAGGCTTCTAGGATACTCATAATTGCCTCTGATTTTGCTTTGACTTCAAAGAATAAATCACCAAAAAATGCTTGTAAATAATATATACAGACTAAAAGTATTTCTTATGTTTTCTTGCACTTTCCAGATTAGAATGGCATCTTTTCTCTCTGCATCTCTCAAAATTTTATCTAGAGAATGATGGTTTCCAAATCCCAAGCCATGGATTGCTGCAAATGGTCAACACCAAGCACTATCTGTAGACTGAATAAAACCTATTATTCAAGGACATATATACTGTTACAACTAATGAAATAATTCATTTAACCAGTACTCAAGACTTTCCTTTTAGTAGTGATTCTAACACACACACACACTCTCAGACACACACACCTACACACCTATGTATGTGTGTGTGTGTATATATATATTTTATCCTCACATTTAGCATCAGTAAAATTTGGATACATCTCAAACTGAAGTTATAATCATTAACTTGGTAACATAGACAAAACAACTTAAATTTCCAGAGTTGGTATTTTAGCAGCTTCAAAGTAAATCCCAGAGACAAAAATATAGCACTTTGATAGTATAAAAGATACTATTGTTCAGCAAAACATGGACATTAATAACCAATTCCAAAGGTGATCTGGAATTCTCACATTCAAAATGTAAAGTTTTAGGAATACTTTTTCAATTCATATTTTCCTTGTTACATATGCAAATGATTGATATGATGCTCTTAAAGAATCTATATAAGACCAAGAAGTTTCTCTCACTAAATGTAGAATAAAAGTTATCATTGATTAGAAAATACTGTCAGGGTTTTTTCCTTACAATGGTATATAAAATAATGGTGAATCTTACAATTGGTGGCACAGTCTCAAAGAAATATGATATCACTGGGAAGGGACAAATTTGACTTTTAAAGGGGATTTCTGATTCTAAATATTATTGAGAATCACTGTATTAGGGCACAGAGTGCTATGGACTGAAAGTCTGGTCCCCAGCCCCCTTCACTTTCATGCTGAAGCTAATCCCCAGGGTGATGGTATTTGAAAAGTAAAGCCTTTAGGGGGTAATCAAATCATGAGGGTGGATCCCTATGAATAGGATAGGGACATAGGACAGAGAGAAGAGAGTTTACTGCCTCTCTCTCTGCTGTTCTCTGCCATATGAGACACAATGACAGTCAACTGCAAAGTAGGAAGTGGACCCCACCAGACACTCAATTTACTAAACCTTGATGTTACACTTCCCAGCTTCCAGACTGTCAGATAAAAATGCCTGTTGTTTAAGCTACCCAGTCTAAGGCATAATTGTTATAGCCACCCAACTTAAGACAAACTTTTGATGGGCACAAAAAGAAAACATTAAATGATTTATTTTTATATTTGAATCTTTAAATTATCACTTTAATTTTCTTTAATATGTTTATGTTTTATATTAAATGTACATAGATTAGGGTAATATTTAAAATTCATAAACATCTTGGAGGACACATTTGAAGCTTTACTGATATGGTATATAAAAAATGATTAGCTGTCTTTGCCTCTATAGGTACTTCACTGGCCCATATGATATATTTTGCATGAAAATATAATTTTTCAACATTTCTCCACATGGTGGCACCAAAAAAATTAAAATATCTACATAGATATTTGTGCCTAGAGGTTTCACTTTCTTAAATTTAAAAAGCATCAGATTCCTTTTCAGTTTAAGTTTAAAACATAAGCAACCTAATATGCTGTTTGACATTTTTCTTCTAAATCTGAGTGCTCAGTCTTATGGCTATTGCTTAGGACATGGTCAGAATCTAAGTAAAATTTAAATAATCAACTAGTTTCTAAGTTAGTAATACATATCTTAGAAATCCACACTTGACTAACAATACAAAATGTTAGTTATAAATTCTGTAGCAGACATGATTTTACACTTAATTAATTCCTTCTATTCAGGGAACTCTAACATCAATCTCTTACTTTGAGTACATTAGTTTAAGTTAAACTTCCCCCAAGCCTCATGGATATCTTTTTCATGCTATGCCAGATGAAAAGCCAAATTCTCAACCTTTTCTATAAATCAGAAGAGAACTTTCTACCCCAACTTTAAGCAAATATAATACTATTATCTATTTATAAAAACACATCTATCTGTAAACAGTTGAATTTTAATTAACTTTTATTAAAGTTTGCAATTCCTTTTTACTAAAGTTTGACTCATTATTGGCCCATAATTAAAGACAGAAAAAGAAATAAGGATGGAGAAACTAGGAATCTGATATGAGATTTCATACAAAGACTCCCATGCAGTAGATACTATTATCACTGTCTATTCCTATATTTAATGGGGAAGACACTGACCCAAGAAAGTTAAAAGACAAACTCAAGATCAGCATAATAAGTCCATCACAGAATAGTAACTAGTTTCCAGCTCTAACTCCAAATTTATTTTTTTATTTGTGACTGCTTCTTAAAAGACAACTACTATGCTATACGTTCTGTGAGATGCGAGAATAATCACCCACTGATATCAGATGGCAAATTTCTTACGTATTAACACACAAAAACAGAAAAGTGGTAATGGATAATAAAACTGAGTATCCATAAAAGCACCTGAAAGATATTAAAATATATGTCTTATAGGCTTCTTTTATTATATATTGTGACACATGAATGATCATGTAACAAAACTAGATTCTGCTATTATGCTAATATGTCTTTTACATCTAATGGAAGACAAATTGGGAAAATATTCCAAAATGTTTCCCTTATAAACAGTATTTTTCTTCTTTGCAAAAAGCAAGAATGCTCTAAGCATAAGCTTTATCAGTCTGAAAAGGCTCCAGATAATTTTAATGCTGCTTCTACAACTCTTGGGAAGGGAATAAGAAAAAAAGCATTTATTAATTTATTTTCCCTCTATAATTTGAGAAAAAAGACTCAAAGAGCAAATTGTAAATAAGTCTGTCAGTAATTTATAATTCACACTTTGCTGCTTCTAGCTAAATAGAAAAAAGAAAAAAAAAGCGAAGTGTCACAGATTGTTAGACCCTACATACTAAAGAAATACCAAGCCATATAAAATATCTGATTTGAAAAGCCCTATATCCCCAAGTAAGATAAATTTATGGAATCAGTAACAAACTTTGATCTATACTTCAGAGTTCTAGTTTTGCTTATACAATCACTAAAACTATTATTGTATAATTGTACGATAATTGTGTTACTGTTACTACCTTTAAGGCTCAAAAATTAAAAAATTTGTTTCTGAACATTAAGTGTTATAAATACATATAAAATAATTGTGTCTAAGCAGTTAAAAGTTTACCATCCTCAAGTTAAAAAAAAAAAAAACTGGAGAATTAAAACATTAAAGAGTAAATACTTAAGTTGAATACATTACTAAAGTAAAAAGTAGGCATATGGGGTGCTTCTTTAATTTTAACTCAATTATCGCCATTACACTTACTGTGTAAGTTATAGCTGCCAGCATCCCAATCAAGGTCAGAGAGCTAATGGAAAATGACAGTGCAGCTAAGCCATCTGCGAAGGAGAACTGTGTTAAAATGTACATACATACGATTCAAATGTTTACAGCCAGCAAATCAATAGAAATGTAAGAAATTAGACTCCTTATATATTCTGCAGGAATAAAATAAATACATATTACCATATACTTAGAGTGCTAACTCGAAGTGTGAAATGAAGTTTTAAAAGCTCTTCACAAATTGATTTATAAAAGATCTTTCAGACTAAAATTTTCTTTCCTTCACCTCTTAGAATTAAGAGAAAAGGGACTGTTTAATTACTGGGCCTAAAAAGAGATCAGTAAAGTAACAGATGCTCAAAAGGTGATAAAAAGATTGCTCAGCCTTTTTCAAAGGTAGATTCTCATAGCAATACATAGGAAAGCTATTGACCTTGACAATTTCTCCCTTCTCAATCTTGATACTTACAGGTCCTTTTTTTCTTAATTTTCAAATAAGTTTTTAATATATAGCATAAAACTAAAATATTTACCCTCCTTAAACTTGGAATTGAACCCAGAGGCATTCTATCACTGAGCTGCATCCGAGCCCTTTTTATTTACTTATTTTTTATTTATTTATTTATTGCAGTACTGGGGATTGAACCCAGGGGCATTCTACCTCTGAGCTACACCCCCAGCCCTATTTTTTATTCTTTATTTTGAAACAGGGTCTCACTAAGTTGCAGAGGGCCTCACAAGTAGCTGAGGCTGACCGCCAACCTGTGATCCTCCTGTCTCAGCCTACCAAGTACTGGGATTACAGGCATGTGCCACCAAGCCCGGCTCCCTTTTTATTTTTGAGACAGGGTCTTATTAAGTTGCCCAGGTTGGTCTCAAACTTGCCATGCTCCTGCCTCAGCTTCCTGAGTAGTTGGGATTACAGGTATGTGTTACTGTACCTGGCTTAAAACTAATATTCTCAAGTTTACTTCACTTTTTAACTTGAGAACATTAGCTTGCCCAATTGTCAGAAAAATAAAAGCAAACACAAACAGAAAATAGATTTAAATTTAAGACCCAAAAGAGGAATATTATATTAATAAGGTGGACTTAGAGTGAGACATAAATATATCAAATTACGTGAGGAAATACTGTGCAAATTTGACCACTGTTAAATGGAAGTAATTTTTCTTGCTTTAATACAAATCCTATTGGGCTTGTATTGATCTGGTTTAAATGCAGGCCCTGTGAGGATAGGATCTATGATCTGGACATATACACAAATAGATCTTATTCATTAAGGAAGTTGTGGTATATTCACAAAATATATTACTTTGCTATAATAAAAAGGAATCAACTACTTACACAGATTAATTTTATAATATTATTTAATGAAAGGAGCCAGTCGGAAACAAAAATCATAATATATAATTCCATTTCATATTTTAAAAAGAAAAAATAATATATAGCAGCAGAAATTATAACAGTGGTATCTCTTGTGGGAGATGATAGTAACCTAAATAGGCACACTGAGGAAAAGCCTGTAGTGATGATGTGTTCTACACCTTGATTGCAATCAGTTAAACTGATTATACACATGTATGCATAAGATGTAGCATTTACTGCAGGTAAAGTATATACTTTTAAAAAGCCAAATATTCTTGGTGCCTAAAAAATTCAAGGTAGTGGTATGGGGATAATGAAACTAATAATTAAAACTAATTGGGTGACTATTTGGAATCTAAAAAGATGGCATATTTAAAATGAAATTACTTTAAAATATGATATTTAAGATATGAGACAAAATAATGAGACTAAAGAGAATGAGATTATAAAAATTAGAATAATGCTACCTTTCTAATCACTGGTTCAGGTTATACCAATATTCAAGGAGTAGAATAATTATGAAATAATATTTAGGGCAGAAGAGTACTAAAAAACTTGAAGGAGTTAACTACAAGAAAAGAAGCTATTTATTTCTCAGCAATAAGATGAAGGTGGCCGGGCGTGGTGGCACACGCTTGTAATCCCAGCATTCGGGAGGCTGAGACCAGAGGATCCGGGTTCAAGGCCAGCCTCAGCTACCTAGTGAGGCACTCCGCAACTTAGTGAGTCCCCGTTCCAAAACAAAGAATAAAAAATAGGGCTGGGGGTATAGCTCGGAGGTAGAATGCCCCTGAGTTCAATCCCCAGTACTGCAAAACAATAAAAAATAAAAATTAAAAAATAATAATAAGAAGAAGATGATCAAGGTGCATACATCCTAACAATTCATTAATAGTAGGTACCATTTGCTATTCTTATTCTTGCTGGTATCAGCAAGATATTAATAGACCACAATTTACAACATAAAATCTTAAGTAAAACACAAAAAAATTAGGAAGTTGTACAAAAGAGTCGAAGATACAATATAGTCATTATTTAATATTATATCTAGGTAAAAAGGAAGAAATGTGGGTCAAAGAATATTCAGTATCTATTAGAAAGCATAAATATTCACCAAAGCAATAAAAATTTTCAATGTGTGTGTGTGTGTGTGTGTGAATGGGGAGGCTCCTTAGGATTAAACCCAGGAGCATTCTACCTCTGAGCTACACCCCCAGCCCTTTGTTTTGAAACAGGGTCTCAGTTTGTTGCTAAGAGTTTCATTACTTGCTGAGATTATCTTCAAATCTGCTATCCTCCTGTCTCAACTTCCCATGTACTGGGATTACACCACCATGCCCAGCTCAGCATAATGTTTATAAAAATGAGTATTCTAGGTTTCGTTGAAAATAAAGCTATTGCCAGTGCACTTAAAATTTTGAGTAATAGTGTACACATTTTTATCTTATATCACTTTTTAATGGCAAAGCTATTTTCCAATGATTAAGGAATTTTCTTAACCTAACCCTTCAACTTGCCTATTTTTTTTTTCCTTTAAAAATCTAAGTTACATGAGTTAAGAACTTCTGGGAAAGCAGAGTCAAAATGTTTTGGTGAGATAAATTTTTAATAAAACATTATTTAATTCATACGAACCCTTTTATCTCAAATAATAATACAGGTCTACCTGCTATCAATTAAAATTTTTAAATAAAAACCTGTCAGGCATGGTGGTGTATGTCTGTAATTCCAGTACTTTGGAGAGTGAGACAAGAGGATAGCAGGTTTGAGGCCAGCCTCAGCAACTTAGCAAGACCTTGTTTCAAAATAAAAAATAAAATGTAGCTGGGTATACAGCTCAGAGGTAGACTGTTCCTGGGTTCAATACCCAGTGATACGTGTGTGTGTGTGTGTGTGTGTGTGTGTGTGTGTGTGTGTGTGTACAGTGCATTTCTTTAGTATATTATTCTATATTATCCTAAGTGAATTAAAGATCACAGAAATTATAAGACTAAGCCGGGCATGGTGGGACACGCTTGTAATCCCAGTACTTGGGAGGCTGAGACAGGAGAACCACGGGTTCCTGGCCAGCCTCAGCTACTTAATGAGGCCCTCCGCAACTTAGTGAGACCTTGTTTCAAAGTAAAGAATAAAAAATAGAACTGGGAGTATAGCCTGGAAGTAGAATGCCCCTGGGTTCAATCCTCAGTACTGAAAAAAAAAAAAAAAAAGAAATAAGACTCTTACTGCTAAAATACTATTAAGACTAAATTTTCTTTTTAACATGGTAATTTTTTGCAGCCAGCTATATAATAGCTAGAAGTGAGCTTTAACGACACAAAGCTCCTAATTTACCTAGCAGAATTTAATAAAAGAAGAACTGTGAGGTTAAATTCTTAACAAAGTAAAAACAGGTTACTTCTCCCAAGGGTCAGAAAATAGGAATTACTATGGATTTTTTTATAAAGAATACTTACGACTACTTCCAAGTTCTTCAAACAGGAACTTCACCTTTTCCCAATCTGTGGAATTTTTGTTACTGGGAACATTCAATGGAACAAAGGCACTAAAAATGAAAAAACAACTCCATTGAAGTATGGCTTTAAAAATTTTTTAAAAATGAGTAAAAGATAATGACCAATTTTTAGTAATCTTTTGAAACAAAGATCATCATTTTCCCCCAAAGGACTAAATCTGGACCATGCACAGAGAGATTTAATAAGTTTCTTATCTATATATTTACTTTATCATCAATTTAATAGTTTTATTACTACACTCGGTAAAATTAGTTTCCTTTGTAACCCCATATATTTTATTTTTGCATTTTAAAATATCTTGTCAGCCAGGTGTGGTGAGACACTCCTGTAATCCCAATACTTGGTAGGCTGAGACAGAAAAATCATAGCTTGGAGCAAGATGCTTAGCAGTTTAGCAAGACCCTGTTTCAAAAATAAAAAATAAAATTGTGCTGGGGGGTATAGTTTGGAAGTAGAATACTCTTAGGTTCAATCCCTAGTACCATTACACATAGATATGTACATATATATGCATATATATATGTATATATATGTTTCTTAGTTATACTTTTCATAAGGTTGGGAAAAATAATAAATAAATGAATGAATAAATAAAATATTTTGAGAACAAACCGCAGATTTATAAAAAGTTTAAGGGCCTCTGTTAAATTAGTAAAACAGAGTAATATAAATATATGCAGTATTTCAATGTACTTATATGCACTGAAAAGAATAAAGAGGAAATACATATAATAAACAGTATATTTCAGAGTGTGGAACTAGAAATGATTTTTAATATCTTCTTAATATTCTTATATCTTTCAAGTGTCTACCTAATAAAAATAATGAAAATTCTGTTTACTTTCTATCCATAGCCAAAGGGGGATCATCAAAGTATCAGAGACAGAGCATCCTAGAAATTTCTCCAAGAACTTAGATTGGGAGAAAAGTGAAAAATAGAAAAAAAAAAAGTGGTTGCTTTATTATCTATACATAATTAACAGAAAGATAATCAGGAGATGAAAGTAAAGGGCTGGATATCCCTTAGATCTTGCATATGGAAAATCAGAAAGATAAATTAACACTTATATTACCTCTTTCCCAACCTAATTTTAATTATAAACAAACCAGTAAATCTATCCACGTTTAAAAAAGAAAATATTTTTGTAATCCATTCATCTGTTGATAGACATCTTGGCTGGTTCCATAGTTTGGTAATTGTAAACTGTGCAGCTATAAACATAGATACACATGCATTGGTCTGATAGTTTGGTTTCCATTCTTTTGGGTAGATACCCAGAAGTGGTATTGCTGGATCATATGGTAGATGGAATTTTACTCAGCCATAAAGAAGAACAAAATCATGTTATTTGCAGGGAAGTGGATGGAACTGGAAAACATTATGCTAAGTGAGATTAGTTAGTCACAAAAAGTAAAAAATAGTATGCTCTCCTAATATGTGGAAGCTAGGGAGAAAATGGGACATAAGAGGGACTCCAGATGACAAATCTTAGGTGAGCAAAGAATATGACTTAATGGAAGGTTATGGGGGGAGGGGGGACACCCTAATGCACATGATGTACTTTCAGAAACATACCAAAGTCAATCCAGAGGAAGAAGGAGAAACCTTAGGTGAGCAAAGAATTTGACTTAACAGAAGGTTATGGGGGGAGGAGGGACACCCTAATGCACATGATGTACTTTCATGAACATATCAAAGTCAATCACTAAACTGAACTTGAGAAGGAGGGAGGGCGAGGGAGTGGGGCAGGAATTGCAGAAGGGTTAAATGAGAAATGTGTGCATGTATGCCTTTATCAGCTTGTATCTAACAAAGATGTACTATTACAATGTACCAATTAAAAAAATAAAATTTAAAAAAAAAGAAAATATTGGATGAGTTCAACAATATATTAAGATATCAGTTCTGATGAGGTTTTCAAGGAAAACAACGTATTATTCTAAAATTTTATTTTTAATTTAAAAAATCTTTACTTTTTGGTACTACCAACAATTCTTTTTTTAATGTGCTTTTATTGGTACAGTATAGTCCAGTAATTCTTTAAAAAAGATGAATGAGAAGAACATATAAAGAGATATTTAAATATCTAACTATCACATTGACTCAGTTTAATTCACTCCTTCTAATCTTGGATACTTAATTCTGATCACCTTTAGAAAGAAAAGCAACTATTCAAACAAATATAGCAATAAATGTTAAAAAAAAAGTTAATTATTGGTCACCTCATTATAAAATCAAACAAATAAAAGCAATGAGGTAGAATTTTTTTTTTTTTTTTTTTGCGGAACTGGAGATTGAACCCAGGGGCATTCTACCTCTGAGCTACACCACCGCCCCCCGCACCAGCCCTATATTTTATTCTTTATTTTGAAACAGGGTCTCACTAGGTTGCAGAGAGCCCCACTAAGTAACTGAGGCTGGCCGCAAACCCGGATCCTCCTGTCTCAGCCTCCCAAGTACTGGGATTACAAGCGTGCACCACCACACCCAGCTTAATATTAATATTTAATTAATAGAAAAACTAAGTGAGAAAAACCTACTTACATAATCTCTCTCTCCATTTTATTTAGACACATTTTTTTCTGAATATCCCAGAAAGGATATTTTGAACTTATTAGTTAGGAATAAACAATCTATTAGTGTGAGAAGACAAAAAAATTCTATGTTATATAAAATATCACCTAAGATACTATTAAAACATAAACATTACAACTATCTACATGTAGCATTCATACTTAGAAAGTTCAATCTCGATATGTCAATTATAGGTAATCAAAATTTTACAGTAGTGGAAGAAAATTAAGTAACCCTTGCTCTTGATGACTCTTTCATGTTCAAACTCCTGATTAGACTATTCAGCAATTCAGATATTTTAATGAAGAGTAACACCAAAGGAACCGCATATGATCAAAAATATATAAAAAATTAAATGGTTCGAACTATTATTAGAATGACTTCAGGAAAATACTCTTGTCTGTGTGTGGTATGGGGAATTCAACCCAAGGGCATTCCCTGAGCTACACTCCCAATCCTATTTTATTTTTTATTTTGAAACATGGTCTTGCCAAGTTACCACATTGTCGCCTGGAACCATGATCCTGCCTCAGCCTCCCAAGTACTGGGATCATAGGTATGCACCACTGCACTCAGGTAGGAAAACATGTACTTTGAAGAAATCCACCAGAGTTAATATTTGAGCACTTATTGTTGTTGTTATAATTATTATTTTAGGTATTACTATTACTATTATTATTATTATTATTATTATTATTATTATTATTTTAGGTAGAAACTAAAGCACAAACTCAAAACAGTTTCTTGTAAGAAGCAGATTAATAATGTTTGCACATAAAGAGGAACATCCATAAGCAGAACTCAAAATAACTACAACTAGATATGTCTATAAATCTTGAGCAATAATGCAAAACATTTAACTATCCTAGACAAAAGCACTAACCAACGAACATAGATGCTAGGCATAATTCTATAGGACTCTCATGAGCCTGGCTTTACTCTTTAAATGGGGCTACAGTGAGGTACGAAGACTCAGGAACACGGAGCAGCAGCTGACTGCTACAGAAGCCCTTCAAGCTTTTAACCACCAGAACAAACAAACCACTATTCAGAGGCCAAATATCAACACTGTGAACAAAGATGTATAAAGAAAACAGAATACCTCCTAACAGATAAAAAAGCAATCACCAAATGAGGATATAATGCAGACAATGTAAGTTTTGAGGAAGGAGTAAGCAGTTAATAAGATTATCAGGCACTTACTAAATGGTGTTGATACTATAGTAATCAAGAAATACAGCATACTAAGATTTATGTGGCAGGAATGTATGGTTATTTTCTTAATCCCGGTCCTTCTATAAAAAAAAAATGAATACCTCAGTTTCGGAAGATACAGTACTGGATCAAAATAATAATTGGAACCTATAGTAAGACTGTAATTTTCCCACATGCCCTTGAAAACAGTAAAACTGAAAAATTGCTTAGTAAAATTTTATACCCAATCTGACTCACTGACTTAGCTTAATATAGATTATCCCTTCAAGAAAGAGACACAGAAAAGGCTAATGAATTTCATTAGATATGAAACTGAAATGATGAATTCAGCAGAACTGAAAATAAGATTTTTACCTCCTATACTCAATCACCAAGTCAAGTCATATTTATCTTTCTTTCAAAAGGCTTATCTGTTTCTTCTTCTCTGTTCTGTAACTATTCTATTTCTGACCCTCATCTCTCACCTGAATTATTACAATGGTTACCTAGCTGATCTTCCTACCTACCAGGGAAGGCATCCCTTCTCCAACCCAAACCCCAAATCCCCTTTCAATGCTGTACCTTTAAAATAAATCATATACAGTTGCTTCCCTGCATTCCTATGTACAGATATGTATATATTTTCATTTTTTTATTGCTAATAAGATAAAACTCAAAATTTCTTAAGCAGTGCATTTAAGACTCAGAGTCTACATACTAATAATGTCATATTTTGTCACTGGTCCACATTTACACTTGAAATATCACACCATACTTTTTTTTGAGATGATTTAAATTCATACCATTCATGCCATTCTTTGAATAGCCTCTAAGTTATGCTGAAGTCATAAACCCCAATATGATGGTACTTGAATACAGGCTCTTGAGAAAGATAATTAAGGTTAAATGAGGTCATAAGGGTAAGGTCCTCATCCCATGAGATTGGTGTCTTTATAACAAGAGGAAGAAATGCCAGAGAGTGGAGAGCTCTTTCTATCCATGCAGAAAAGAACAAAGGCCATGTGAGAAAGAACATGGTGAGATCTGGACATCTACAAGCCAGACAGAAAGCTCTCACCAAAAACCAAATGTTCCAGCATCTTGTACTCATAGACTTTTAGTCTTTACAACTGTAAGAAAATGTCTGTTGCTTAAGCTACCCAATCTATGTAATTTGCTATGGCATCCCAGGCAGACTACTACACTATTCATGCTATTCATTATTTTTTCTTGATCAAGTTGGTGGACCAACTTTCATTCCTTCAAATCTTAAGTATTACTTCTTCTTAGGTCTTCTGATTCTATAAGGCAGAATAAGAACTTGCTCCCCCAACATCAACAGCTGGTATATATCTCTTACTAGAACACTTAAATAGCATAATTTACTTATTTGCATGTTTCCCCAGTATGAACCTTGAAAACAGAGATAAGGACCCTCAATTTTTGGCCCCAAGAACTAGCAGTTGAACAGTATCCAACAAACAAGTGCTCCAAAAATGTGTGAGCTGCATGGATGTTACACCTAGATAACATCTTTGCCATAAAATCTACAGAAAAAAAAATAAAAACAAATATATTAGTTTCAAAGAAACTAGGGTATGCCACCTTCAAGAGAACTTCAAGAAATTTATTGAGTCACTTAACCTAAATGTATGCCTCATTAATATATTATGGTAATGAGAACTATCCTGGATAACCAAAACACTACTGGTCTTTAATTCACTGTTCTTTAACCCAGGTTGCTGTAAAAAATGTGTACTTTTTCTGATTGTTTTTAGTCACATTTGAAATTGGGAACTATCAATATCCTGGCTGCCTATGTTTATAGATAACGTTTTATTGGAACATGTTTGTTTATGTATAGTCTGTGATTATTTCTGAGTTACAAAAGGACAGTTGAGCCACACAGATTAAGTAGATTGCAAACCCCTATGAAAAGTTTGCTGATCCCTGTTCCAGATAATTTAGGTTAAACACACATGGGACCTCCACACTGTGAAAGCAAATTAACAGAGTAGATTTGGTTTTCTTTAAAAGCCAGAATAGATTTCAAGAAGTACATTTAGTAAGTAAAATAAATAGCAAAATCCCTAAAAAAAGAAATCTCTTTCAATGAGTACTTTTTTCCATGACATACCAAGACAGAAAAAAGAATTGGCAACATGACTAGCCTAAAATTATAAAGCACTTACATTCTAAGAACTCCTGGAACTACAATAAGTCACTGACCAATTTCATTTCCATTGTGAATAACATTTAATAAATGAAACTTCTTATTTATTAAAAGTGGTTTATTGGAATTTATGATACCAAATTATAAACAGAAAATTTTAAAGACTTACTAACACTTAATTTCCCTAACACAAAATATTAAAGAATCTAAGACCTATTTGAACAAAGATAAATGTCTGGAATTAACAAGGACAAATTTCAGATATATAAATGAATGTACAAAATTTATTAGTATTAGTATAAAAATTAAGGAAGAACTAAGGAGAAAAACCATTGACAAAGGTTTTGCTAATGAGACAAATCTAAAACAATGTACAGGCAAGGATTTTCATCAGTGTTATAATAACGAGAAATTGCAAACATCATAGATGTCCACGCAGCCAGGTGTGGTGGCGCATGCTTGTAATCCCAGCATTTGGGAGGCTGAGACTGGAGGATCCGGGTTCGAGGCCAGCCTTGGCTACCTAGTGAGGCAATCGGCAACTTAGTGGGACCCTGTTTCAAAATGAAGAATAAAAAATAGGACTGGGGGTATAACTCGGAGGTAGAATGCCCCTGAGTCCAATCCCCAATACTACAAAGAAAAAAATAAATAAATAAATGTCCATGCAGTCATCACTTCAAAGATAACTCAAATAAACTGTTGAATCCTAAGAAGAGACTGCAACACAGATAAACTGATGGATCCTGAAGAAGTGCCCACAATATTGTAACAAACAGATTACCAACAAGTGGGTAAAACACAATCACATTTGTGTAAAACTAAAACATGGACGGTATGTTCGATGTGGGAGAGGAACTCTGCATTCATTTAAGTACATGAAAATGTATAGAGGAACCACATGGACAAAAATGTTAGTTGTGGCTAGACTGTTCAGTGGTGATATAAATGGTAATTTGCTCTTTTCTCACAGTTTGCTATCCTACCTACATTTTTCTGAATGAACCTATTTGTTACTATTAAATAATTGTATTTCCATTGATGGTGAAAAAATTAAGACTTACCCCACTAAAAGAAGAACTGCACAAATCACAGCAAATCCCAAAGTGTACTTGAATGCTGTTTTAATTTGCTAGATACCAAGGGGAAAAAGTATATCATTTAGCAAGCCATTATATAAAAAAAAATTATAAAACTATAATATACTTTCATATCAAATATACATTTAATCATTTATTTTTCTTATAAAAATCTTTTAATAAAAATAGCTCTCCATGGAAGAGATTATATAACAGCAGCTGCTAGCTCAAACTTCCTGTGACCCAGGCAGGAGGGGGTGAAGCAGCCTGAAGGGACCAGGGAGGACTGGTACACTGCCTGGGAAAACGGAATGGCTTGGCTACTGTGATGCAATGTGTCATCAAATATACGCCTAAAGTCAACAGTTTAAAATTATGCTTGTTGGGGGTAAAAGAAGCCTAAAATTTAAAGAAATAAA